>JAVXUP010001979.1:0-171222 GCA_033070095.1 Escallonia herrerae | reverse complement strand
ATATTACATGAAGTAGTGTGGTACTCTTTGAGTAATAGAAGGCTATCATGCTACTCTTTGGGGAATAGAAGGCCCGATAGTACATGATTTTGTTCTTCGAAAACCAGATTGTTCATAGACTTCCGTGTATGCCAACAATTTCCACAAAATAAATCAAAGCCTTTCACAAACCCAAAATTATAGTTTTGAAGGATCTCTGACTCATCTCGCTGAGTTAGGCCACGTTCCAATCTATGTGGGTAAATCAAAAATAGAAAAGTCACATAAATGTGAAAAGGCTCACATAAATTAACAATGCACAGATTCAATAGTTTATCGCAATGTCCAGAAGCGGTTTAGACAATGTAAACTAATGAGTGTCTTCCGTAAGTTACACAAGTTAGTACGGTATAAACATAATAGATACTTACAAAAAATTCCAGTATGATAATTTTAACGGTTCCAGAACTTATTCAATATTAGGCTCAAATCGAATAGGAGAAAATGACGGACTCAATGAAAATTAATACATTGAAAAAAATAATACGACACAAGCAATGAAGAAGCTGACACTGAAAAACAATACATATAAAACTACGATCATGAGAATATGTGGTATGTGGCATGTCACATGGACAAGCCTTTTCAAAGACTACTGCGTATTTCTCTTATGAACAAGACAAGACAGGAACTAAAGGAAAAAAGATTTGGCAAGTACAATGATTACATCATCCAAATAGTGAATTAGTCATATGCCCAATAACATATACAGAAATAATTGAAGGAGAACTATGTCATTGCACGACAGTCGAGACAACAAGCAACCTTGAAAATTTTTCATTCTAGACCGTAAGATGTGGCACAAAAATCAAGAAAGTAAAGAGATCAGAAATATTTAGCCAAGGCTATATAGTGGTGGCACGGAATTTGAGATCTCAATACACAAAAATTCCAACAGTGAAAGAAATCTAGACAGGCATGCAATTTGAGATCTGAATACACAAAAATTCCAGCCACGAATACACAGTGATGGCACATAAATCGAAGCAGCCAGAATAAACAAATAAACCATTAAACGAATGATTGAAGTCTCCAAACTTGAGTTTAGGAAGAAAGCTCAGATGTTGTCAACCGTGGACATGCAGTCTTATATCGTGAAGGTATGCCTGAACGTGGAATTGTTGTTTGCGTCAATGCATCTTAGACAATTCTCCATAAGAAAACGATTGATACAAGAGGCTGTTTAGGAACTGATAGTTTTGGTGATGCTTTTTCACCAAGTTACACTTATAGTTCGTATTTCTTACCTAGGTATCGAAATGGATTATTTAATTTTGACTATTAGTTTTGAGCCTCCTATAGCTCCGGAGATGTGGTATGCCCCCGTTCCGTTCTTGATTTGTCTATAATATAGAACTTGATTTTTTTTTTGGTTCTTCTCCTTCTAGTCATATTTTAGTTGTGAATCTAATGTTATTTATCATTATTTTCTTATTCCGGTTTTCCATAGATTAGTTCATAGCAATCATCATTCGTGCAGAGGAGCCTAGAGCAAAAGAAAAATCTCTCTACAATTCACACTTGTATAATGACATTCCTACCTCTTCATTATCTCATCTTATTCGGTAAATTCTTTGATGTATTCTATTTTTCCTATTTATTCATCTGTTTAAAGTCATTTTGCTCTTTTTCAGTATTAGTATACTATCATTTTCCTTGCTTGGAGAGAATTTGAATTGTTCTCATTATCTTATTGAGAGTATTATGTTTGATTTGCTACACAGCTACTTCATATTTTCCTTGGCTCCTCCTTGTGCTTGGTCATGGATATGTGCTATAATTTTTGTTGTTTATGTTCTTGAGAATACATTTGGATCAGTATAGCATCCCCCCTTTTACTTCAAGCTCCCTGTTTTGTATGACTTCGACTAATATGTGATTGGCGTGTCACATTTTACAGGATGGTTGTGATGGCAAGAAGCTAGAAGCAAACCATGCAAAGCAAGACGCGTTCCCCTGAGTTGTTCGTGGTTTGCAATTGAGTGTGGTTGACATTAGGATATCTTAAGATATGTAGAGCATGAAAATGTTTAAGTATCTTGGTTACGATTTTGATGGTAAACTCTTTATGATGGCTATTGTAATTTAGTGGCTAGATTGATGTCTTTTCTATGTAATAGGTGTTTGACGATTATTATATTCACATGATTTTATGAAGTTTAGCCGTGCTCCATTGTTTACTACTACCTACAATTACAAGTTATTTCAACATGAATTAGATGCAATAATTAGTACTAATAAAAAAATGGTTCTAGAAAAAATAGGAAATAGAACATGTGCCTACGGAAGTGTCGTTGGGATATCTTTCTTATTATTCTGTTAGACATATATGCCAATAGTAGAAACCGTGGGTACAAACAAAAAAGCACTAGAAGTTGTATCTATGCCAACGGCATGACCGTGGGAAAAAGGGAAATTGTCTGACGTTATACCTGTAGGTAAAAGTCTTAAAACCGTTGGCACAAAGGAAGAAAGGCCCACGGTACATCCCTAGGCAAAAGTCTTTAAAAACCGTAGGCACAGAGGAGAAAAGGCTTACGGTATATCCGTAGGCAAAAATCTTAAAAACGTAGACATAAGAGACTTATGCCAAACTCAGTGTATGTATGTCCCTACGGAACGACCGTAGGCTTATGCCATTACTTCCGTAGGCATATGTCTATGCCATCGGAAGAAGCACCCAGGGTACACTACCGTAGGCATAGCCTATGCCTACGGTACTTTTTACCTATGCCAACGCTTTAGTACCGTAGGCATACACCGTTTTTGGTGTAGTGACCCATGGAATTCTGGAAGCTCATCTAGAATTTTGAAGTGAAACGCAGATCTCGATCTGACACTATAGATAATGGTACACCATGCAACCTCACTATTCCATCGATATATAATCTAACTAGCTCAGATAATGGTGCTATAGCTCGGACCGGAAGGAAATGTGCAGGTTTAGTCAACCTTTTAACAATAACCCAAATAGTGTCAAAACCTTTGACTGTCCTCCGTAAACCTATCACAAAATCAGTTTGTCACATGCTCCCAATTCCATTACGGAATCTCAAGTGGCTGAAGTGGTTTGATAGGCTTCTAATGCTCCGTCTTCACTTTCTAACAAACCAAACAATAGGAGACAAACTCTGCTATATCTGACTTCATGCCGCTCTACCAAAAATGCTCCTTAAGTCATGATACATCTCTGTTCCTCCTGGGTGGATAGAGAAACTAGAACTATGAGCCTTTAACAGTAATTCCCTCTTCAAGGATAAATCAGCTAGCACAAAAAGTCTCTTATGGAACCAAACCACATCGTGCTCATGAAGTCTGAACTCAGACTGCTTCCCACTGTTAATGTTCCCAATAATGTGAGCTATACCTGAATCTCCATCTTGAGCTTCCTTAATCCGGCTTATCAAGGTAGGTTGTACTTGTAATGCTGCCAAGTACTTTCCACCATTTTGCCATCTGATCTCAAGATCCAAGTTCATCATGTCTTCCAACAGCTGAGCCTGACAAGTGATCAGTGTTGTTAAGTTTCCAGTGCTCTTCTTACCTACTGCGCCGGTCATGACATTCGCCTTATATCACAATACCTTTAGACCCAGATGGTAAGGTCAATACCACTGCAGACAACAACCTCTTCTTCAGTTCTTGAAAGCTAGCCTCACACTCCTCATTCCAAATAAATTGGGTGTTCTTCTTAGCCAACCGAGTCAAAGGCATAGCTATTCTTGAAAAACCTTCTACAAACCGACGGTAGTAACCTGCCAATCCCAAAAATCTTTGCACTTTAGTAACAGTGCCAGGCTTCTGCCAATCGGTCATTGCTGTAACTTTAGAGGGGTCAACATATATTCCATCCTTGGACACCACATGTCCCAGATATATAACTTGTTCAAGCCAAAATTCACATTTCTTGAACTTAGCATACAATTGATTATCCTTCAAAGTCTGTAAGATAATTTTTAGGTGCTCACTATGCTTCTCCTCTGACTTAGAGTACACCAAAATTTTGTCAATGAAAACAATAACGAACTGATCCAAATACTACCTAAACAGACGATTTATTAGGTCTATAAAAGCAGCAGGGACATTAGTCGACCCGAAAGGCATCACTAAGAACTCGTAGTGGCTGTAATGAGTCCTAAACCTTGACTTTGGCACATCCTCTGCCTTAACTTTCAACTGATGGTATCCAAAATGCCGATCTATCTTCGAGAAAAACCTTGCTCCTTGAAGTTGGTCAAACAAATCATCTATGCGTGGCAAAGGATATTAATTGTGGATGGTGATCTTATTTAACTCACGGTAGTCGATGCAAAGCCTCAATGGGCCATCCTTCTTCTTGATGAACAAGACAGGGGCACCCCACCCTATCAAGTAGCTCTTGAAGCTGTTCCTTTAACTCCTTCATCTCTGTAAGCGCCTTTCAATACGAAGCCTTGGAAATAAGTGCAGCACAAAGCACCAAATCAATTGTGAATTCAACCTCACGATCGATGGGTTGTCCCGTAACTCCTCAAGAAACACCTCAGGAAAGTCGCGTACTACCGGTATGTCTAATATCTCAAGACCTCCATGGTTAGTATCAAGGTCGTGTGTAATGTAACCCTCACAGCCCTTATGAAGCATACGATGAACCAAAATAGCTTAGATAATAAACAACCCACTAGGCTTTGAACCCCAAAACTCAAACTCAGAGGAATCATTTAAACAAAATGGACTCATTTATCAAAGCAGTCAACTAAGGAATGATAGGATTCCAACCAATCCATACCCAGAGTAACAACAAAATCATGAATATCTAAAGGATCTAGATCCCCAGAGAGGTCTCTATAACATATACGGATCTTACAGTTCCTCAATACTGACTTAACTATCACAGAATCTCCAACTAGAGTGCCAACAGACAACTCACAATCAATCCACTGGGGGTTTAACCCCAAGGCAACGTGCAAACAAAAGAGAAACAAAAGAGTGTGTGGCACCAGAGTCAAACAATACATACGCATCAATTGATTTAATCTAAATCGTACCGGCCTCCACATCCTTTGAACTCGATGCATCCTTAGCTGTCATGTTGAACACCCTGCCGGTAGCCTTAGGTTTCTACCCTCTTGTTGACTGACTTATACTCTGTCTTAGGCCCGAAGCTGTACTCCCTACAACTGAACCTTGCGGGCTAGATTGCCCTGATGCTGGAATAAGACAACCTCTGATATAGTGACCCTTTTGGCCATACCTGAAGCATGCTCTCGTATTCTAATGGCAACTCTGATTGTCATGCCGCGTATTGCACCTCTGACAAATAGGATCAGAACCTGTAGATGGAGGCCTCTGAAGAAAGTTCTGACTAGAACCCTTACTCAAATTACCCTGAGCCTGACCTTGCCTTTAACCTTGGCCCCTCTGACCAACAATAATCGAGGAAGATGTTTGTCTTCGCTTCCCATCACTTTGTGCCATGTGTGACTGGGATAGCTCTGGGCAGTTTCTCTTGCCTACCTTGGCATATTTCCTCTCTCTGTAGTCCCTTGTCTCAGCTTTGATAGTCTTTGCAATGTCAACACATTGAACGTAAGTATCAAGTGGAATTGGAACAATGCGCTGCCTAATACTAGGCTTGAGACCCCAAGTGAACATCTGTACTCTATCCATTTCATTAGCCACTAACTGCTTACCATAACGAGATAGTCGCGTGAACTTTGCCTCATACTCAGTGACATGCTCGTTCTCTCTGTGCCTCAGATTAAGAAGATCACGATACATCTGTTCTTTTACACTCCTTGAAAAGTAGCGGTCGAAGAACAAGTCCTTAAACTGATCTCATGTCATCGCTTTTCCTTGTTCCATCGTTTTACTATCCTCAATAGTTTTCTACCAGTGGTTGGCTTCCCTGTCTATCTTATACACTATGAGTTCTATCTTTTCCTCATCAGTGCAACCCATAGGCCTAAATACTTTCTCAAGTCAAGAGATCCACTTCTCTACCACACTGGGGTCATCAGTAACCCCAAAAGGTTCCACATTCTTCTTATTGAATTGCTCTAGTAAGCTACGGGTCTGTGCCTACCCGTGATTCGAATTATGTTGTGGGTTAGGTTGATTCTGCTGATTTAGATGAGCTTGCTGGTTAGCCAGTAGTTGAGTCAGTTGAGCTTGCTGATTTGCAAGGATGGCAGAAGATCTGGCAGATTCCCGAAAAACTAGAATCAGCTACTGACTAAGACAATAAACTCAAAATCTACCTATCCTACCCATCTCACTACTTATCTAATCCTAAGCATGAGTCTACAACAATTTTAAACCTATAGTTCTGATACAAACTGTAACGCCCTGAATTTTTGGAGCGTTAGTACCAAATAGACAAAGTCAGAAAACCTAAAAAATATCACAAAGTCTACCAAGTGGTCATTCAAAACATCTATTAATCAATCCCAAAGACACATCAATAAATGTCATAGTGGCTTAAAGCATTTATAAATCCGAATTACTCTGACACGGAGTTCCAAAATAAAATCTAAGCAAATTCAACTTATCTTAATTATTATATCTAAAAATGCTAATTCTGACTTTGAGATAAAAACCGCTAGCTCTCAGTCACACATCTAGCCCTGTAATCCAATCTCACCTACTGATCCCTGAGAGAAAAATAATAAGGGAGTGAGCCAAATGCCCAGAAGGTGACTCAACGGACCAACCAAAAAAGACACAAAATTTATGAGAAAATGAAATTGCGGACATACAGATTTTTTAACGGAACAAATAAACAAAAGAATTTTGAAATGCTAAAATATATTTTTATACAGAAACATACATTAAAGAGCCATATAGAATAAGGTCACACATGCCATCACTTACACGTGAAACCAGGTTCAGAAAATAAGATCGCAATCTCTAACTCATCCCGCTGAGCTAGCCACATTTCAATCCACATGGGTAAGTCAAAAATAGAAAAGTCACATACACGTGATATGACTCACAGAAATTAACAACGCACAAATTGAATAGTTTATTGCGATGTCCAGAAGCGGTTTAGACAATGTGAACTAATGGGTGTCTTCCGTAAGTTACACAAGTTAGTACGGTGTAAACGTAATAGATACTTACAAATAATTCCAGTATGATAATTTTAATGGTTCTAGAACTTATTCAATATTAGGCTTAAATCGAAGATGATTACATGACAGGCTTAACAAAAATTAATCCATTGAAAAAAATACGACACAAGCAATGAAGAAGCTGACACAGAAAAAAATAAATATGAAACTACAATCATGAGAATATGTGGCGTGTGGCATGCCACATGGACAAGCCTTACCAAAGCCTAGGAAATACAATTATGTGTATTTCTCTTGCGAACAAGACAAGACAATAAATAAAGGAAAAAAAGATTTGGTAAGTATAATGATTACATCATCGGGTGGTATTTTTTATCGGATGGCTATGGTAGAGTGAAGTAGTCATATGCCCAGTAACATACACAAAAACAATTGAAGGAGAACTATGTCATGACACGACAGTTGATACAACAAGCAACATTGAAAAATTTTCAATCGAGATTGTAAGATGTGGCACGAAAATCAAGACAAATAAGAGATCAGAAACATTTAGCCAAGGCTATATTGGTGGCACAAAATTTGAGATCTCAATACACAAAAATTCTAATCGTGCACCATAATAGGACAAAAATCGAGACAAGCATACATATTCAAAATTTACAACCATGAATACACAGTGATGGTACAGAAATCGAAGCAGCCAATTAAAAAATTAAACCATTAAACGAATATATTGATCTTCTCAATCCAATTGTATTAAAAGTCCTAAAATTAACATACCCAAAAGATTTCAATTAGGTTCCAAAAACAAAGAAAATTCGCATGATTCCTGCTACGAATCTAAATTCAATAATCGAATTAAATTCTTACCTTAAAGTAATTTGCAAATCTCAAGAAGTCTCTTCCTAGGGATTCTTTGGAAACTCTTCTGAACTTCGGTGTGCTCTTAGATTTCCCAGAGAATATAAATATTACTTAAAGTATCAATAACCTAAAGGAAATGTTCTTATATTCCTAAAATAATAAAAATTACAGAATACCCATTATGTCCCAAAACTCTCTATATTTTTTATTCCTTATATATATATATATATATATATATATATACATTTAAATATGTTGGGTCTAACTTAAATTGTCTGGTAATGTTCAAGTGTACATGGTTCGATGTCACATGTAAAATATGGATCCGTGTTAGCTTGTAAGGGATTGTAGATGTCGATGTTAAGTCAAGACTTGCATCAGACGAGCCGTTTGTGTTTGCTAGTCAAGCTGCATAAGTCTTTTATGCGGAGGACGTCGCAAATCCCAAATCTCATTGGTATACACTTAACAAGTTCAAGAAATTGCCCGTGGCATATGACAGTGAGGTAGATACTTTTCAAGTCGACCAAGCACCTGTCTTGGTACCTGTTGAGGTAAACAACGAGAGGACGATCTTCCTTTTCAACCAACACTTGATATAGGAGAAGAAGTCTTTGTAGAAAATGTTGAAGATCATGAGATTGAGTCTACTGACGAAGATGATGAATTACTCGATGAAAAGGACAATGAGTACCGTTAAGAGAAGGATGACGAGTCTGACGATGATGTTGGCGATGGTTGACTTATACTGTTGTAACATGCATTCATTTAGGACTCGGTCCATATTGATGCCGAAAGACAAGTGGTCAGCAGCAAGCATGCATATAACTTATTTTTTCTTCATCTTTCTGTGAAGAAATGTACCTTCACATAATGTAACCACTTTTATGCAGCATCACTAGTAGTACAATTGTCGACTCACCTATAGTCCACGAATAGTGTTACAGATGAAAATATGATCGGGAACCACAAAGCTCGGAACGATGACCTATGAAGAAAAAACAATTGTGACCGTTGGGTGGGGTTTTGGCAAGGGAACTCTTCGATACTTAAGTTAGAGCATAGTTGCAGGGTAGAACTCTAACAAAGCAAGGAAAACACGATGTGTATGTGTTGTGAATCATTGTTTATGTAACTTGGGGAGTCCCCTTCATACAAGTGTAGGAGTTAAAACCCTAATAGGGATGACGGCTGGGCCTGAAGCCCGATCCTTGAGGATCAAGTTATAGTCCCTTCAAAATCCTAATCCATCCAATAAGGTAACTACTGATTTTGTAGTAACCAAATCTAAAGAAAGTCATAGGTGACGTGTCGTCCGTTGATTGGGAGTATATTTTTGGCTTTATCATAATGCCCCCACTTTCTTAAGAAAAATGTATGGTTGAGAAAGTGTATTTTGGGTGTCTTAAGACATGCATCGAAGTTTTGACGGAATTTTCTCCCTTTTGTAGGGATAAATGATATTGTCGACCAAATGGAGCCCAAGGACCCAAGTAACTAGTTTTCGCTATGGAAATAGCGTCTTGGTAGTTTTTGAATCTTTTTAAGACCTTGAAAAGTCTTAAAATAATTTTTGGCAATGTTTGGGCTTTTAACTCTGACCTGTTGTTTGGGAGGCTAGCTTGAATCTACGTCTGCTCAAGCTTGAAGGCTGGGAAGGCCCAGCTTTTTTTCTGTTCGGGAAGAGAGCTCTAACGGCCTATTTGGGAAGTGGGCTCAGACCAGGGTAAGTTCAGTTCAAGATATATTTGGGCTCTAATGTTGGGAAGGCCCAGATTTTTCCTATTTGGTCTACAAGCTAGGACTCGGGCCTAATGGTGGGAAGGCCCAGTTATGATGAACTCCCTAAAAATGAAGGGAATTTTGCCCATGCAGGGTGAGGGGGTTGAAGCCCTGACCACACGGATGTAGGAGATGTGAGAAGTCCAATGGGTTGCTTAGCCATTTGGTAAAATCCAAGTAGAAATTTATCTCATGTGCCTTGAAGATTGAAAGGCCTGTAACTTCTTGCTCACACTTTCGTTTGAAGTGAATTTTTTTATTATTATTTTGAGTAGTTTTTTGAAGAGTCACAATGGAAAAGCCTATTTTCTTTAAAAGAATTCAGCTGGAAGCTCTACTTAACAAAACTTCTTCACCTCCACATGAGAGCTTTCCTCTGTCAAACTTCCTAGAGCACTACTAAGGGGGGTTTGCTCGGAATTAAAAATGCTTCATTGTGCAGGAGCTTTACAAAGTTGCATTCAGATGGTTTGTCCAAGAGTTCTATCTTGGCAAAGTGCTGCTTGGATGCTATGCTATGCTGCTCGGGATCTCTATGGTGTGATAACATCATGCTCAGGTACTTCTGCTCGAAAAGCATCCTGCTCAGACAGGTGCTAGAGACTTCATCTCTTGGGAGCTTTAGGAGGTGGAATTCCACACAAGTGTCTGGTCAGACGACATCATGCTCGGTAGGTGCCAGAGACTTCAGCTCTTGGGAGCTCAAGGATGTGGAATTCCTCAAAGGAATCTCCTCGGGCACTCTGCTCAGATGGGATCATGCTCGGTTAGATCCTAGAGACTTAAACTCTTGGGAGAGTGAGGATGTGGTATTCCACAAAGGTGTCTACTTGGACGGCATCGAGCTTGGGAAAATGCCTTAGACTTAGGCTTTTGAGAGCTTAAGGAGTAAGAATTATGTCATGATATCTACTCGTATGAGGTGCTCGGATGGCATCATGCTCGGGTAGAAGCCTTAGACTTAAGCTCTTGGGAGGTTAAGAATAGAAATTCTATCAAGGTATTTGCTCGGTATCTTCTCTGATGGCATCGTGCTCGGGCAAATGCTTTAGACTTAAGCTATTGGGAGCTTAAGGATGGGAATTCTATCAAGGTCTCTCCTTGGTAGCTGTGCTAGGATGGCATCATGCTCAGGGGATGCCTTAGACTTAGCTCTTGGGAGCTTAAGGATAGGGAATTCCATCATTATCATTTTATTTCTAAGTAATTTGATGCCCCCTAAAGCGGTTCTATGTATGTAATTTTCACCTCACGCATGGAGGGCATTTTTATGCAATTGTGTGTTTTCAGCTTAAGCTTTTCCGCATCTTGTTTGCATTAAGTTTTATAGTAACTCTTATGATCAGTTAAAAGCCAAAAAAATGGCCTTACACTCTTTCTTGGTAGGGTTTTAAGTGAGAAACAGGGTTACAGCTCCGCTAAACTACATGGATAGAAATTGGGTTCTATCTTATCACCTTATGGGGCATTTATGTTTATCACCCTTGGGGGTGTTAATGCACTGAACAAGTTGCTCAGGAAGAAATCTTAATTGCTTAGGGAAAGACAATGTCTACTGAATAGATTCTATTAATCTGCTAATTGACTAACTCTAATAACAAAAAGACTACTCCAAAACAAAGATGATTTTTTTTCTTGTTCTTTTTATCTCTTTTTTTGGGTGGACAAAGTTACGTCCTCTTGCCCCTCCCCCCGAAAAGGAGTATCTTGCCTTGAGGCAAGAGACTACTGGTAATACTTGGTCCTCCATATTCTATGTATATACGGGGAATTGGCTCCCCCAAGAATGTCTCCAAGGTGCATGTGCTTGGCTTTCCCTTCTGTGCCTTTCTTGTGTCCCTTAAGACTTCAATAATAAATGCCTCTTTGCTTTTTACTCGACATGTGTCTATGTAGCATTGTCGTGCCACTGTCCAATCTACTTTCACCTCACCTATGCCATGCTCAGTAAGGAACTTCATCTTAAGGTGGTATGTAACCATTGTTGTTAACTAGTTCAAGGCAATAGGACAGAGAACGCCGTTGTACGTTGACGAGATGTGGACCATGATACAATCTAGCATTAAATTAACCTGCGCAAGGGGTGTCCCTAAAGTGACGGACAAGCTTATAATTCCTTTTATTACCACAGGATTATTGGAGTCTTCTTATTGTGATGCGTACATCCGACAGAGTCGGTTAGTTGGGATGCCTATATGCTTAAACTAACATAGAAGAGAACCTTCGCTGAACTGCCATTATCTACAAATATTCTCGTCATGTTAGAATTATCCACTCGGAGTGTGATTAACTAGTGGATCATCATGAGGATGTTTGACGTCCCCTAGGTCATCATCTCAGAAGGAGATGGTCGATAGAGATTTAAACTTCCTATTCGGAGAATGATATGTCACACAAACCTCTTTGGCATATGCCTTACGAGCTAGTCCGGATAGACACCTGTCGTGATACCTCAGGAGATTGTGTTCATGGTGCCCATTCTGTCCTTCCATGCTTTTCCATTATGTATTGCTAGGGGCATTTCACCTCTGAGATCAGGCTTGGCCACATAGTTCTTCAAGTGCCCTCTTTTTATGAGTGTTTCAATTGCTCGCTTGAGGGATTCACAGTTGTCAGTGGTGTGGTCGTGATTGTTATGGAAGTGACACCAAAGTCTCTTATCTCTTTTATTTAGGGGCTTTCGTCTTGTTCAACGATACAAGGGCTTCCTTATTCCTAATTTCATGTAGGATTTGCAATGGGCAGGCTTTCAGCATCGTTAAATTCTTTATGTCGAGCAATTCCTTGGGGCGTCATTTGTGGTGCTTTGGATGTGTAGAATTCCCTCCATTTTGTGGCCATTGTCTCTTAAGGCTCGCTTCCTTTTCTCTTGATTCCTTTCCTTTTCCACACTTTGATGAATCTCTAAGTATTCTTTCACTTGGATGTACTTGTTTATCTTGTCTAGGAAGGCCTTCATGTTGCTGGGGGACACTTGTTCACGAAAAGGCAAATTTTGATGTAGGGCAGAGACTACGTACAAAGGCGGTATACTTTACTAACTCATCCAGATTGTCCGTCTCTAGCGTCGTCTCATTAACGACACCGAGTTGTTTTTTTCTCGAACGATGTTGAGGAGGCTTACTGAGTTCTTCCGACTTGATCGGCTACTCATAAAGTGCTTCTCAAAAAGATCGAATAACTGGGAGAACAAGTGGATATATCTGGGAGGTAGAGACTTAAACATAGCATATTTGGCCTTTCAGAGTGTGGTTATGAAAGCGTGGCACATTGACAGCATCCAAGACCTGGAGTAGCATCAGTGGTCTTAAACCCGTAGACATGTTCTTCTGGATCACCATTGCCATCATACAGGTTGTGATGTGGCATTTTGAAGTTGAATAGCAACTTCACTTTTTCGATAGCTCTAATAAAGGGTATCCAGGAGCTGATCTTGGAGGAAATTGGGATGAGTAGCTTTGGGATGGGAGCGTCATGGCATTAGCACACTTGCAATGGGGAAGAATGCGAGTTGTATTCATTTGAAAAATCTTTTCGATAACATGAACTGCTTCGAGTTACATGTTTGTTGTCTCTGACTTCTGGCTCATAGGTTAGGTCATCTCTTGAGTCGCACAACCTACCATAACTTGACCAAGATGAGAGACAGAGGTGCAAGTTGCTTGGTCGTGATGAAAGAGGTTAGTTGAATTGAGCTCGCAGCTACATCACCGTCTAGTATTTTCTAAATGGTGTTCACCATGTCTTTTAGGTCATCAATGTCCTTGGTCAGATCTATATATGGAGTTTTGAACAATTTGCAGTTGATGCAATGGCGTCAATCATCGTTCTGTAACGTGGGGTTAGTGAACAATTTTGAGAGATCGTTTCTCCGACTAGTGGGTGCTGGATGTGACGTCTTCTGTTGAAACGGTTATCTGGTGAGTAGGCGTCAGTTGTCGTTCACGTAAGCTTCAAGTTGACAAGTGCTATTCAATCATTGATGACGATCTCGACCGGTTCAGCTGACTAGAGAGTGACTAGAAGATGAGTTATTGGCCATGTTCCATATCGTGGTCCCACAAATGGCGCCAGTTTGTTGTACCTAAAAATATATTGAGAACCACAACTTAGAGTGATGACCTGCAAAACTTAAAAAGAGTGACCGCTAAATGGGGTTAGCGGAGAACTCTCCGATGCTTAAGTCAGAGTGCATCTACATAGTAGAACTTTAAGAAAGCAAGGAAAACACAATGTGTATGTGTGGGAATCGTTGTTTGCGTGCCTGAGGGAGTCCCCTGCATATAGGCATAGGTGTTCGAACCCTAGTAAAATTAGAAGTGATGGTTGAGCCTTTGGCCTAATCCTTGAGGATTAAGTTAGAGTCATCAGAACCAAATGCATCTAATAAGGGTGACTACTAACTTCATTATTGACCAAATCTTACCCAAAGTCATAGGTGAGAAGTGTCATCTGCTGATTAGGAGTATAATTTTAGCATCAACTAGAATCAACAATAAGTGGCCAGAAAACAAGGGAAAGTTAATTAAAATGAAAGGGTGCAAGCAAACGTAACAAATTAAAACCAACCAACAGACCAAACAAGTACTATAAAAATAGGGAATGTTATCTGAACCAAAAGACAAAAGGAACCATCCGCAAAGAAAAGTACAGATAAGAAATCCTTGTTCTCCTTTGCTGCTCTTCACCGGTTCCACTGAACGGACGTTCTTATCTTTGAATGACAATATGAACTTTGTTTCTGCAAAGAGACTAATCGAGGGTGTGAATTATATGTAGACTAAGTTTAGACTTTCCATGTATTCCTTGTACCTTGCCAGAGCTAAACTTGCTTTCATTTTTGTGAATGTAGCATTTTGCCATCTTGTAACATATAGAACGGACTATTAGCCCACGGAATCCCATATGTATTTATTTGTTTTTGTGAAATTAAAAAATATTTACATTTTTTGAATACATAAAATTAGTTTGTCCAACGAAATATTCCGTCCGTGAAAATCCAAATTCCATCAATAAAACTCCAAGCAATTCCCTAAAGAATTTCAAAATCCATCAAAAAACTTTTTGCAATGGTGTTTCCAACAACATATTTTTACTGAACAAAATTATGCCAGAGAAGGTTGTTAACAAGAAAACATACCCTTTTCTAATCGAATATTAACTGCTAAGAGCTAATATTGCTGTGGTGCGTGGTCAAGAAGAAGTCCCGACCGAATCCAAGCTTCACCTACACCACTCGCTGAGACCAGGGTGGTGGCGCGTAGTTTTAGCATCCAACAGCTTCAAATGGAGGCTTTTTAAGTAGCTTCAGCGTTTGGTACAATATTTAACAGTTGCAATTGCTTGTTAATTTTTTCATCAATGTGTATGATCCATACGTTCTTTGGCGTCTCCTTGTAGTGGTCGAGGCTGTGGACGCACCATAATTTCGAACCTTAACAAGAAACATAAAGCTCGTGTTATTCCTAATGGCATGTTGATCTTGCTCTCGCTTTCACTTGCTTTATATGGCTGTTATGAACATTTCTCTGTGCATTCATTTCCTTCTATTGCACTATAGGCCAGCATCTTTAAGCGTACAACGTCCATTCTAGTTGATTTAATTCTGAAACGTCAATTTTTCTTTTGAGAAATTGACTTTTTAATAATACTCTTTCTAATACGTCAATTTCAGAGAAATTAATCAACATCCATTCTAGTTGCATATAATTAAATACTCTTTTTAATCTATATCTATATTATATATAATGAGAAGTTTATTTTTGGTGTAATACCCTTTTGGTGTTACACTGAGAGTGACTTCGGCGTTGACACGTGTCCATCATGAGGGCAAAATTATAAAATATAACTACCCGCTCTCCATAAAATCATTAATTACAAACACCCATTCTCTGCAGGTAACTACCCATTTTTTCTACATTTCACCTTCTCCTTCACATCTGAAGAAAATTTAAATTCTAATTTATCAATTGCATTTGTAAGTGACAGTGGATAAGCAGATTATCTCAAAATACATTACTCATAGTTTGCAATGACAGAATCGCACACGCAATGCCTGTGCACAGCATCTCGTAATATATAATAAGAGGCCGTTTGGGATTAATTCTGAAAAATAGATTTCAACTTAAATCTGAATCAATTTTCAAAATCAGATTTAATCTTTGTTAAACAGAATCAGTTTGCTGTTTGGCAAAATTAGCTGTGAACTAACTTAAAGTTACAAAATGTGTTTGGGTAGAAAGTGATTAAATCAGTTTTGATATGACAAAATGACTATAAATGACACTACATAAATAAAGTTTCTAATATCCATTTAGTGAAGTAATTGTAACATAACTTTCATTTGAAAATAACTACAATATACAAAAAATTTATTGAAGAAGTTATTTTCAACCACTTACAAAAGTTGTCACTTCTTATTCTGAATTAAAGGTAGAAGAGCGTACAGAAATAGTGAAGAAGAAGAAGGCGGTTGTTGATGAATTGTTGTAATCCCTCTCTATGTTAGCATAGAACAAAATATAACTCTAGAAACTAATTAAAAGTCACACCCAATAATTAGTTAAAAGGGTATGAAATGTCTTCTTGTGAAAAACATGAGGATAGGATGGTAAATTAAAAGGTCAAACCTGATTATAAAAAAATGATTATTTCATAATTCTCACTCTCCAGGATTATGGATTTAATCAGTTTTTAGCTTTTTTAGTCAAATTAAATCTCTTAATCTCATTTGCTAAACACTCACATACCTGATTTAATCTAGATTAAATTAGGTTTGACCATCCCAAAATCAACCCCCAACACCCTCTAAGCGAAGCGAGAAAAACATTAATAACTTCTTTGAGTTATACATCATCGCTTCTTTATACAACATATCATTATATCCTTATTTTAATATTAATTAACTTCTATCTTACTAAGTCATATTTAATTTAAAAACTAATTCTTATCATTCTAAAACTCTACCTAATCAATATACTAATCTAATAAGACTTCTTTTTCACAATTATATCCTTAAAATTTGAAAACTAATTCTAATCGTTCTAAAACTCAACCTAATCATTATACTAACTTATTAAGACTTTATATTGATTATTGTATCTACAAAACTACTATTTAATATGAATATAAAAACTCATATATATATAAAAAAATGAAAGTAATACTTTAGATTTAGAAGAAAAACATAATTTAAAAAACAATTCTAATAATTCTAAAACTCTTATCTATTGAGACTTCATTTTGACAATTATGCCCTTAAAAATATTTTCTAACATTAAAATAAAAATCCATAAACCTAAAAATAACTGATGAGATTTAGAATAAGAACTTGATCTAATAATTAAATTAAAATTTGGTAGGATCCTTATTTTTATATCTAATTAATTTTACAGGAGTAATATGGATATTTTTGTAAGCCCTATGTAATTCAAAAATTAATTCCAATCAATCTAAAACTCAACCTAATCATTATACTAACTTATTAGGACTTAATATTAACTATTGTATATTCAAAACTACTTTTTAATATAAATATAAAAACTCATATATATAAATGAAAACAATACTTTATATTTAGAATAAAAAATTAATTTAAAAATTAATTATTATCATTCTAAAACTCTACTTAACCAATATACTAATCTATTAAGACTTAATTTTGACAATTATGTCCTTAAAAATATTTTCTAATGTGAAAATCAAAATTCATAGACCTTATGAGATTTAGAATAAGAATGTAATCTAATAATTAATTTAAATTTTGATAGGATCCTTATTTTTATATCTAATTAATTTTGCAGGAGTAATGAAGTTTTCTGTAAGCTTTATGTAATTTGAAAACTAATTCTAAAACTCAACCAAGTCATTATACTAACTTATTAGGACTTAATATTAACTATTGTGTGTATATATATATATATATATATATATATATATATATATATATATATAGAGAGAGAGAGAGAGAGAGAGAGAGAGAGAGATATTCGACTTAGAAGAAAAAAATTAATGTTACAATTGAGATTAAACAACTTACAGGACTTAGAAAACAAAAATGATCTAAGAATTTATTTGAATTTTAATAGGTACCTTATTTTTAAACTTGATTAATTTTGCAAGAATAATGAGGGTTGTATAATTTAAAAATTAATTCTAAACATTTTAGTACCCAACCTAATAAATACACTAACTTATTATGACTTAATTTTGACTATTGTATTCTTAGACCACTCTTTAATGTGAATGTAAAAGTTTATATATCAAAAAAAATTAAAATGACGTTTCAATTTAGTTAAATGTACTATCATTATTCATATATATATAGATATATACATAAGATAGTCATCGTTAAAAATAAATAATGTGATATATAGATTTAATAAATGAATAAGTCAGCACTTTTTAAATAAGACCTCACGATCACCAAGTTGGTTATATCCCAAATATAAGGATTTAGAATACAAATCAAACTCTTTACTATGATTTGTTGCTAAATAATCGTGGTGAAATTGTCCCAATATTTGTAAACCTTATAATTCTAGAAAATTAATTGGTAATGTTTAAACTCTATGCTAAGACATTTATTTACGTATTAAACTTTGATTTTGAATATTTAAACATCGATTAGATTGTCATGCAATTCTTACGTAATATTTGCATACGCATATATATTTGCTTTAGTTCATTTGAATTATAAGTTAAAAGAACAATGAGAACAATAAGTTAAAGAACACACAAAGCTAGCGGCGACATTGTAACACAATTTACTCATTGTTCTTTAAACTTACAGTTCAGAGAAATTAAAGCAAACATACATACCTATGCAAAATTTTCACAACAATTGCATGATCTTTTAATCACAACTGCAATTTTAAATGTGTATTTGAGACAAAAAAAAAATGCTACTGGATATCATGTTCGTATGTTAATAAGTTTGTAATTATTTAAAACAATGATTCATAAAGAAAATAAGAATGAACAATGACATTTACGATTCTAAAGATAAAAAACTCTTAATCTAACATTTCAAGTTAAGAGACTTGGTTTTGAAAGGTTACAGGCTGCACCACTAAAATAACTTAATAATATAGTTTGGACAAGTTATTTGAATTAAGCTATTACAAATAAAGTATAAAAAATTTCTTACCAACAATAATAGTTTTAGCAAAAATAAATTTTTTTTATTTCCATAAGATCTTGATATCTTTTTGTTTATTGAAATGTGGTACGCATTGAAACACTTTTTGTAGTTTTCTAAAATATTTTATTAACTTACTCGAGCATGACTTAGGATCCTGAGCTATTGTA
This sequence comes from Escallonia herrerae, assembly GCA_033070095.1. NCBI lineage: Eukaryota > Viridiplantae > Streptophyta > Magnoliopsida > Escalloniales > Escalloniaceae > Escallonia > Escallonia herrerae. Next base: position 152,176 of record JAVXUP010001979.1, on the reverse strand, counting down.
ATACACCAAAACCTTAAAATACTCTTAATAAATTAAATCGGTATAAATAGCGACAAAAATTTAAATTTTAGCATTTGAAATATTTCTTTTTAGTGACAATTAAAAATTCTTTGAGCATTGAAGTACTAAGTAACGACTTCTAGTGACAATTTAAAATTTTGGTAGCGGCGAAATTATGAGCGATGTTTTAGCAATGTGCTTATTAGCGACAATTTTTGTCAAACGAGGTATCATAATAATTGGTTGATGAATTTTCTTAACGCATAAATTATCATAAAGATTTATTGTAGGACAAATTTTCGAGGTAATAAATCTGTTTAAGAAATTTTAGCGATATAGTGGAGGAGAAGGGTTTTAGCGACAAAAGGATGAGAAGGGTTTGCGTATAAATATAAAACATTATCTAGGGCAGCCGTCAACAATTCTCCTATCTTCTGGTGTGTTGCAGAGCGGCTGCAAGAGAGAGGGCTACCGAGAGAGAGAGAGAGAGAGAGATCTTCACATAAGGGATTGAGAAGTTTCCCTCCGGCGATCGAGTGGGTATTTTTGGTAAGTTTACTCCTTTTTCTATCTACCTTTTCTGTGTATTACGGGATCAAGGGGTTGGGTATGCAGCCATGTTTGCGTGGGTGAAAGAGAGAGCCGTGAATTACAGGGCTGTGGGCATGCGACCAAGAAAGAGATGTGTGCGTGTGTTTTTTAGTATGTGTACAAGTGTGTGTGAGTGTGGTTGAGAACTGCCGTGAAGCAGTCAGAATGAGGGTGCGATGGAGAGGTTGCCGTCGGCAGCATGTGTGTGGATTTTTGTGTAGTGTGTACCGTGAGAGGGGCTGCCATGGCTGTCTTTGTGCTGTGCGTGAAGGGGCAGCCATGGTAGCTGCAACAAGAGTGTGTGCATTGTGGGTTGATGTGTGTGTGTTGGGTCAACCACTAATGGGTATGTGAGTGAATTGGAAAAGAAAAGAAAAGGGGGAAGACCCACTGCCGTGGGATAGCAGTGGGTGTGGAAGGAGAAGGCCATAGTGTGAGGGTGTTAATAGAAAAGAAGAAAAGGAGAAAACAATGGGAGAAGACCCATTGCCGTGAGGCAGTGGGTGTATAAGAGATTGAAATGGGTGCAGAAAGAAGGAAGAAGAGGAATGGGTTACAAGTGTAGTGGAGTGTGATGAAGTGCACATATGGGTATATATGTGTGGGTATCCGTGAGTACAGTTTGTGTTGGAACAAAGAAGAGAAGCTACTGCCGTGGGGCAGTAGCTGTGTGAGTTTTGTGTAAGTGTTGTGCTTGTGGTGTAGTGTGTAAGTGAGTGTGAATATTGGAATTTCAGGAGAAGGAAGAGAGGCTGAGTTTCAGCCATGAGAAAGGGTAATGCACGGGGCTTGAGAAATGAAATGGAGACAGTGTTGAGGGGCTGAAACCAGCCGTGAAGTGTGTCATGTGTGTGTGTGAATTGTGTGTATGAGTGAGTACAGGTGGGTGTGAAGATGTGTTCAGTGTGTGAGTATGTATATATATGTGCTATGTGGGTGAAGTGAGTTGAACAAAGGAAAACAGGGGAAGGGACTAGGGAGCGGCAGTGGGAGTGGGAGTGGAGAAGTGCTGCTGTGCTGTGCTGTGATGTGTGTGTGTATGTAGTTTAAAATTAGGCTTAGCACGAACTTTGGATATTGTATAGTAAATATTAGAATGTGAAAATTTATATTATAGTACTTGAGACAATGCTAGAATTACTGGTGAAATTTCATAATTTTCTGAGATCATATGTATTTTTAATATTTTTTGTAAGTTTAAAATGGTAAAATTATTTTGAAACCTTTAAACCCTGAAAATGTTATCGAACAAATTACAGTAATACTTTTATAGAATAATAAAGACTAAGTGTAAATTTTGTGATTTTTAGAGTTCATTTGCTATCATTTCTCTATCGCATTGGATTTAACAAAATGAAAATGTTTAAAATCGTTTTAATGCCTTTTAATTTCTGATTTTAATTTCAATAAATTTTATAAGTCTTTTGAAGCTGTTACAAAAATTGTGAGCCTTTATTTCCAACTAGAAGAAATTATGGCAATTTATTAGTTTTAGAGTATTTAAGGAAATTATTTTTTTATTCAAAAATATTCAAAAATTATATTTTTACCCCACATGCTACATTAAACTATAAATAAATTTTAAGGAGTGACTAGAACATTTTTAGGATATTTTTGAGCCTCGGGGAGTGTGACGAAATTTTAAGTAGGTTGGCCGTAAGGGAAACCGTCCGAGTTTCATCGTGTCTGGGTAGAGAGATGGGTACACTATAGATAACTATATCTAGATTTTAATGTAGTAGTATGAATAAGTATTTTGATAAATGACTCTGCCAACTTAGGTTAATCATGAGGAATTTGGTCGAGAGTTTTTTTTTAGCTTCAGCGCTTGGATTGAGGTAAGGGATTTCTTCTGGAATCCTATTCATCTATTGAAATCATAATATTCTTTCTGGTTTGCTATTAACATTTTTATTGGACTCACTTATATTTGTGATGACATTGCATTTATTGCCATTAATACCCCGTTTGAGCCTTATATGTTTATTGAAAATTTCTTTTCGATGTTGTGTATTTATTTCTCATTATGCATCGAATGTATCATTGATTTATCGGTTATTGCACTCTAAATATTGACATGAGTTAGTGTATTGAGGAGTTATAAGGATGGTCTGTATCGGGAGTGATATAAGGATGATCTGTTATTGTCAGGAGACGCTAGTAACCTAAGGGTCTAGCTAGTGTTCATATGCATATGCAACCTTATTGTTAGTGAGCACTGCCTGTGTGGCTTTGCTAAAGTGTTACCCTGCACTGCCTTTGTGGCTTTGTATTATACTCATGTTTAATATTATCCGCATTGGTTCAATGTAAATTGAACGTGTATCTTTTGAATTTTGGATTGAGAATACTTTTCTCCATGTTGTCACTGATATAAAATTTTCACAAAGAAAAATCATTTGTACTCTTTATTGAATTTTTGAGCGACCTTACTGAGCTCTCGAAAGCTCACTCCCTTTTCTGTTCCTTTCTGCAGGAAATAACCATCAGTAAGACTTCAGGACAATCGAGCTTAAATTTCAAAATAGCTTATGTTTTTCATTAATAGTTTATTTAAGCCTTGCTAGAGAACCGGTATGTAATTTAATAAATTGAGTACCTTACAATTATTTTGTGATAGGAATGGTCTGTACAATTGATGGATTGTAGTGCTCTGATCTGAATGTTATTGGGTACCTTTAGTGGTAATGAATAAATTGGACAATTGAGGAGCTGATGGAATGATCGGATAATGCTCGAAAATTGTGGGGCGTTACAGCTATAATATCTAATAACTGATGCAAGAAATGCAATGATAGCTTATGACACCTCATTGCATTGCTAATATAATAAGAGTTATAAAAACTAATGTTAAACATATTACTGTTGCTAACGATCTCCAAGCATTATTCTGAACAGGGTCCTTAATTTTGTAATTAATTAAATCGACAAATATAGTAAACATTTAATAAGTCTTATGCAATTCAAAAATCAATTCGGAGCATTCAAAATTTTCTAACCAATAGTAACCTATTATGATTTTATTTGAATATTATATATAGAAAAAGCCCTCTAACATGAAATATTAACCTGTAAAAAAAACACTTAAGAGATTTAATAAGAAAAATTAGGTATTATTTCAGATTCATATTTAAGTTTTCTATAAATTGAAATATGAATCTAACTTGATAAATATGTTGGTTAAAAATTTTGGTCAAGAATTTTCTTATTCTAAGGTGTTGTACAGTCATATTTAGTTGCATTGATTAACTTTTATAAACCACATTCTTAAAAAAAAAATAGATGGACCAAAAGTTTCTCTATCAAAATTAAAGTAATATGTAATTAACGTTATAGGCAACCCATTCAAAGGTACAAATTATTTTTTAAAGATACTAGGAAAATAATAAAAATTTCATGCGTAACAACAAATTGATCTCAATATATTCTCCACATATTTTATTAGTAAAATTTACTCTTTTTTGTGTACTAAATAAATTTTTAATTTTGTTTATCCATGTAGTTACCAAATCAACAAGGACATTGCTTTTTGATATTTCACCAGACGGGTTAATTATTTCATTACAAGAAAGTTCAAGTCAAAAATTAAAATAAATAACTATATTTGATGAAGTAACCATAAAATTATAAAATTGTGCAATATATTTTATTATACATTTTAAAATTACCAAAATAAATTATTATTAATAGACCGTCTCGTGCTTGACACGGGATTTTGGGCTAGTAATAATTTATGCAACTCGAAATGGCGGTTTCAAAAACGTTCTTTTCATGTAGGGAGGAGATGCTTTTGAACCTACTGATAACTAGCGGGATCTCAATAGGTCGTATCGTGAATGAAGCGAACGGTGAACAAAGAGATCAAGACGAGCAAAATAATGCTTTCTTATCACTGTTTAGTCAAGCACTCTATTTTCCCCTCCCCTCCCCTTGAAGTTGGTACTACGCATTTTACTACACGAGTTCTTCCTTCCTTTAGATGAGAAAAACTTTAGTCATATATGTTGTTCATGTGATGTAACTGAAATTTGTACTTAAATTTTTAAAGCTTGGGGATATTTGTGTTGATTACGATTTCGCAATCAAATTGCTCAATGTGGATCGAATATTGAATCTAATGTCATGGCATGAAAGAAAAGAATGTCTTTTTTGGAAAATATTGAAAATAGTTTGAACCGTTTGATTTTTACCGGCTGAAATCCGTTGATTAAAGTGTTTAAAAGGTTTTAAAAAAAAATAAATTCGCGGACTATAAGCAACGGCACAGAGTGGAAGGGCGGCTCTTCCCCTCTGTCCGATAAGGGCCAGCGTGGGAACTCTTACCGCCCCGGAACAGCTGTGGCGCGGGATTCATTATAAACTGTATACTGCTCTATGTCATAGGACTTCGACTAGCAATGCCCAGTAGGGCTACCCCAACCCCAACATAAATTTGAGAATCAGTAGGGGGTTTATGGAGGGGTTTTTTTTCCTTAGCTATGCAGCCCAAATACTCCCATTTTGGTTTCACCAACTTGTCAGTCATTTATTGACTCCATTCTAAATTCTGGGAGTGGTGGGTACTGGTTCACATCTTGGTTCCTAATTGAGGTCTCCTTCAAGTAGCATTCTTGCTTAGCCAAGTTATCTTTTAGGGGAAGGGTTGATTGTATGGATCCCATCACCAATGTGAACCACTTTGCCATGCAATGTCAGAAAAGTTGGAACTATCGTGCCATGAACTTCAGAGTCACAACCTTTACAGCTGTATGTGTATGGACGTCCTTGAAATAATAAAAGTAGAGAGTGACATTAGCACCAAAAGAAGAGCTTAATAAGGTAAATCTTGAAAAATAACTTATTTTGGTTGGAGCATGCGGTTTGGGTCCTCTGCAATACTGAATAAATACACGATGCATGTAAAATTGAAGCGTGTGAACACGGAGGTCCCTCAAGCGCAATAGGAAGCTTGCACCTGAGGTGAAATATAGAACATGATAGTATTGTGATGTCCATTCTCTAGCAGCTTAAGTATTAGAACATATGGTAACTTAATTAACTGTACTGCAAGCTTGCATATCGTCCATTGAGATAGAACACTTATGCAAGCGTGACAGCCGCTTAAGCTAATGTTGTAGAGACTCCACTAATCCGCTAAACAATAGCACGTTCAAATTCCAAAAAAATGTTATTCTTGTCAGGTCTCACATCGACCATACATGGGGTTTGAGATTGATTCTTATATTGGATGGGATTTTCCTACTTAAAAACTTACTTTTGGGCTGGACACCAGACTTTAACATGGTATTAGAGCAACATGTCCATGATCTTCAAGTTGCTAACTCGTTTTTCAAGCTATGCGTGAGAGTCCCCTTTACTCGGACCGAAGTTTGGGATCGCCTCACATTTCACGCTTTGCGTGAATACATGTCTCAAGTCCCACATCGACCATATATGGGATTACTTCATATTTCACCTATGCCAAACTATTGCCCACCCAACCCAACTATTTCTTTCTCACCATTAGGAGGTTTCTAATTGTAAAACTTCAAGCAGCTGCGTTCCCCGTAAAACTTTCAAGAAATGTTGAAGGTTTGCCTCTTGCTTCTTTTGCTAACGTCTCTGGTTGCTGCTCAGTGTTCCACCAACAGAACCAGATTATGGCAAACGTTACATGGTAATGACTACTCTTCAGTATCTTTTTCCAGTTTCCCTTTTTCTTCTATTTCAAACTGGCGTTCATCTTCTGCTGTCCTGTTTGGTTGCTGTTTATACGTTGGTTATTAGCCGTTGATTTATCTCTGAAACTTTTTCCAACTGAATAATGCTTGTTTCCCAAGCTTCTTTTATCTGTTTGATCTTCTTTATGTCCTTTGATCATATTTACCTCCCTCTTATAAGGAGTGAAGGTGTGTTAGGGTAACTTGTAAGTTCCAAAATGAACTTATTTTGGTTTCCCTTTGGCAGGAAATGCTCCTTTAGTCATTGCACGCGGTGGATTTTCAGGCCAGTTCCCTGATTCCAGTGACTTTTCCAACAGCATGGCGTTAAACATTAGCATAGACAATCTGATCGTTTGGTGTGACGTACAATTAACTAGTGATGGAGCTGGGATTTGCCTTCCAGATCTCAGGCTTGACAACAGTACCAATGTTGGCGTCGTTTTTAAAAACAAGCAGAAGAAGTACCTTGTCAATGGGGTCCCTATGGAAGGATAGTTTTCTGTCGATTTCTCACTCAGTGAACTAGCTAATGTCACCCGTAAGTGGCAGTCGTTTATATCTGTTCATATTGATCTTGATACAGTCGGAGATTCAAATATTGCTGGTACTGCACTCGAGATTTATATGTTAGCAGTGAAAATATGTCTGCCTCGCTGTCGATCAAGGTGTGGTAGTGCATTGACGCCTTGACAATACTAACAATAAACTTTTTCCCACTCTTGACAGTAATTCAAGGAGTTCTTTCACGAATAAATAGATTTGATGAATGTCAGTTACAAGTACTTACGGTCGAAGATGTTTCTCAGAAATATCAACCACCGGGATTATGGTTGAATGTTCAGGTACTACATCAATCGTAAGTTCTTTAATGATACTCCCACCTGTCCCTGAATTGAGCCCCTTGACAATTATTTTGGCAGAACCTAGGATAATTTGGGATGGATTATGTAACCTCCTCTAAGTAAAGAAGTCAAAGGGACTCCTTATCATGGATGGAGGGGAGTATATTACTAAAGTCATTAGCAGAGTTTGTACCTTTCCTGCTTGAGCCAACCTTCTTTTGGTGCAAACAATTTTGCACCATGATGCATTCTTCAGCCAGCACAATTTGAGTATGAGAAAATTTGTGGATTATGCATCAAGAAAAGTCAAGGTTGATTACATTTCCTCACCGGAGGTGAACTTGCTAAGAAGTATATCGACCCAATTCAAACCAAGGAAGACAAAAATTTTCTTCAGATTTCTAGGACGGGACGACATTGAGCCTTCAACTAACCAAACTTATGGTTTGCTCTTAAAGAAACTGACATTTATCAAATCATTTGCTTCTGGAATTCTAGTTCCCAAGTTTTACATATGGCCTGTGGACGGAAGTCTGTATTTACAACCACATACCTCTGTCGCTTTGGATGCTCATAAAGAAGGTCTAGAAGTTTTTGCATCAGATTTTGCAAATGACGTACCATTTGCATATAATTTCAGTTATGATCCTGTAGCCGAGTGTCTGTCCTTTATTAATAATGGCAACTTCTCGGTAGATGGTGTGCTTTCAGACTTCCCAGTGACTCCGTCATTGGTAATAGGTTAGTTATCCAATCATTTCTCTGTTCATTGATGTCTACGTTGAGCAGCAATGTATACCTTCTTCAATTTCTTCATATCCCCCCTGTTCATACTTGCTGTTTCATCATATATGACTAATTAAGAATTCTTTTTTCGAAATTCTCATTTCCTTTCAATAATGTAGATTGCTTCTCTCATATGGATGGAGATGGTACTGGACATGGTATGTCATTATTATATATACTACTTCAGCACTTCTTTTGTTCTTTGAAGTGTTTTAGTTATTATCACCAAAGTTTTTCTTGCTCGAGATGCATTAATTGACCCACCATTTTAGCTGCAATAAGGTGATTAAGGTCCCTCACATCTTATTCTCTGTTCTAGCCGCAGCAAAGGCTTTGGTTATCTCGCATGAAGGAGCAAGTGGAGACTATCCTGGTTGTACTGATTTGGCATATGCGAAAGCCATTTCAGATGGTGTAGACATTCTTGATTGTCCTGTTCAAATGACAAAAGATGGAATACCATTTTGCTTAGCCTCTATAAACCTAATGGATGGAACGACAGTTGCTCAATCACCCTTTAGCAACCTTACTACAACCGTTCCTGAACTCCAGGCTGACAATGGAATTTTTAGCTTCAGCCTGACATGGAACCAGGTTCAGAGCTTGAAACGTAAGTTGAACCAGTTCTTAGTTTCTATTTCGTTGTTATTTAATAAGTGTCCCTCTCTAAGCCTGTCCTGCTTCAGTTTGGGGGAAAGAGTAAAAAAGGAAAAAAAAAGAGAGTGAGTTTGCCAAAAAGATGAATTCATCTGTTCTTTTTACCTGCAAATGTCTGGACTTTAGTCAAGTTCTTAAATTGCAATTTGCCTAGAGGTTCATGTTTCTTTCGTAAAAGACCCTAAGGATTCTGGTCGGACAATGCAATTTCCGCCTCTGCCTATACGTACTAATGTACTTCTGCGAACTCCCTAGAGCCCTGAATCAATTATGGTGATTGGCTGCAAATTGAAGACATGCATTCTTCAACGGAGTTGTCAATATGCTGGGAGATATTATATGTCAGTTGTCCTTACTATAATTGAGTATCAAAAGAGCATGTTGTAGGATTACACAGTTGTCATGGCTTTGTGAGGGGATTCTTCCTTTTGTATTATTTTTTTCTTCTCATTCCAGTTTCGAATTTCTTTAGCTTACATGTCGTTGCTACTGATGTCTGGCATATCCTTTTTTAGTTTCCAAAATAAAGCAATTTTTCCTATGTTCCTTAATCATGATAAGTTGTTTGATACTCCTGCCTTCGTTAATGATTCCCTATCTTTTAGCGGCCGTATCAAACCCGGAGATGGAGTACAGCTTGTTTCGGAACCCTAAATTCAGATATTCTGGAAAGCTTCTGACACTTTCTGAGTTTTTGGCCTTAGCAAATAATGCCACTTCTGTTTCAGGTGTCTTGATCGGCATAGAGGTGCGTTTATATTGGCTAACATCTTTGCACAATTTTCTGTGTGGATAAAGTTTTCATTGCAAGTGTATGTCCATGTTATATGTTGAGCACTCTGCATTAAGGTCCAGTTTTGGGGAGAAATGAGTCAATCAGTTACCGCTGAGGTGCGAAACCACTATAGTTTGAGAACGAAAAAGATCTTTGCTGATACTTTGACTTTGTACCTAATTTAGGGAGGCCACAACAGTAGAAGAACAAGAGATGGAAAACAATGCTTTTTCTGATATGTTAGAAACCATTAATTGAGGTTTACCCAGCCCAATGCAAAGCTGAAATATCCTTTTCTCTGATTATGCTCATGTCTTTTAGAAAGACTAAAACGTCTTTCTCCATGATGTACGTCGCCTTTGAGGGAATGTAATTCTTCATCTTATGCATCCCGAGATACCAAACAGAAAGGCCTTATGGGTCGTGACCCTTCACAAATTGAATTCAATGACCGTAAATAATATGTTCATTTCGACTTTGAGATCAAGAGTGTGTGTGGCTGCCAAAATCCACCTGAGATCAACAGTGCATGTGCATGTAGTTGCCAGTCTTGTACACTAGCTCCTCCTCTACATTGCTTAAGTTGTCAAGGTTTCTGCAGAGTGTAGAACTATTCTTAGTGCGACATAAAAGGTATCTTGATGCTGAGAAAGCTGTCATCCTGTGGCTGTCAGACTAAAACAAACTTGAAATAGTTTTTAGGAGCTACTAGAGACAAAACTAGATAATTAGTCTAGGATTTGACGAGCATAGCAATATTAATCTGGCAAATAGTCTGTGAGGATGAGCACAAAAGATAGTTCAAACCATAAATCTTTATAGCGGTAGCTGGTGTCAGAGAGTAAGGGCGCCAGCCATTCTCACAGGATTGCCCACCCCACCACCCGCCACAAAAGATAGTTCAAACCATTAATTTTGTGGAGGCATGAACTACTCTTGCACTTCTTGTAGCATCAGCCAGACACTGATATTCCTTACAGAGGTTGCCTGTTTCTATATTTTTCAGAATGCATCCTACCTAGCAGAAAAGCAGGGATTAAGCGTAACTGATGCAGTTCTCGATGCCTTAAGCAGAGCTGGTTACAGTAATCAGACAGACAAGAGCAATGATTTTGTCTTCGAACAGCTCTGTTCTGAAAAACATAAAGGAGAGAAGCAATTACGAGCTTGTCTATGAGGTCGATGAGAACATCCGTGATGCCCTGAACTCAGCCATTATGGACATAAAGGAATTTACGCATTCTGTGGTCATCAACAAGGACTCCATCTTTCCAAGAAATGCGGCTTACCTTACTGGTGCTACAGATGTCGTGCCAAAGCTGCAGGCATCTAATCTTTCAGTCTATGTTCAACTTTTCAGCAACGAGATACAATCTCAAGCGTGGGATTTCTTCTCTGATCCTTACCTGGAGATAAACACATTTGTTGAGCGAGCTCAAGTAAATGGTGTCATTACTGACTTTCCTGCGACAGCCACTAGATATAGACGTGAGTTTTTCTATGATCGAGTGTAGTATATGTTATGATTAGCATTTCTTGGACAGAATTTGACTCTAACAATTCTCTGTAACCGTTATTGACCCCTGAAAACATCCTTTCTTATGGTTAATGGATTCAACTTATGTGCTGTTATCTTAGTTGGACCCTTTCTTTCATTGGCATGGTGTAATAGGATGAGATGTTCACTGCAATTCGCTTTTGCTAATGTATCTGAATATTTGGTGGTTTGCAGGGAATCGATGTTTAGGCTTGGGCGACAAAACACCACCTTACATGAACCCTGTCGAGCCTGGTTCCCTCTTTCAATATATTCGTCCTCACCAGCGGAGGCTCCCAATCCGGTGTTAACTGATTCTGACGTGATTGAGCCACCTCTGCCATCTGTGGTAAAACCTTCGACTAATGGTACTGGTAATAATGGTCCTGCAGCCGCAGCAACACCACCTAATGGACAGCATAAAGTAGTCCTGCACATTTTCCTGTCTACTCTAGCTATACTGCTCTCCACTCTTCAGCCCCTCCTTTAGCAACCTGTGGTAGGTCCATCACCATTCGCAACCATGAAGTTCTTTTTTTTCATTCGTCATACATTTTCCTGTAAAACTCGTTATGGCTACTGTATATTTTAGCCGCTAAACAGATTCGTACAAGCATATGGAGGAACTAATTAAAAACAAAAAGAGAATTAGAGAATTAGTAGCATAAAATGGCTTTACAAGTGTCTTAAGTATATTGATCACAAGTTAATTTTCTTACATCCTTCTCAGAAGAATTAACATCAACACTGAAGCTCTTCAAAACTTGGTCAAATTCTGCCCAAATGGTATGTACACAACTCGCACTTGTCCAAAAATTCCAAGCATTTCCCCCATGACCCTCAAACTTGGTAAAAGAACCCTGCGTTTCCTAGTTTTTTCTCAGAGGACCTTAAAAATACGAATCATCAAGCCTTTCAGATCATCGTTGTCATTGCGATCGTAAAACTGGTTTCATCGAAACATACATATAGCATATCTTCTTTGTCTATCGGCTACTTTCAGAATTGCATTTGAGTAACAAACTGTTGACAATGGCTACCAAACTGTCTCTAATTGCTTGTTTCTTAAGGAATTTAACTTGTAAGGGCTGATTGAGCTTTATGAACTAATGCTGCTGAAAAGGCCTGTCAAGGCGTCATTGAGATGTGTAAAGAAATATACTAGATTCCCTACCAAGCAATAAAGAAGAGAATCGAAAACAATAACAGAAAATAAAGACACAAAATTTACGTGGTTCGGCGAGAGCCTACTCCACGGTGGTACTATGTTTTTTACTGGAAATTACAGACCTTTGTCTCTCTAAAAAAACCCTCTTAAAGAATGGCTCAAAGAAAGACTATTCCTACTCAAAGAAAGACTCTTCTCTCTTTTCTCTTGTACTTAAATCACAATACAAGACAACTTATACATATTTAGAGATAAGTAGTGACTTTCTCTAAGTAACCAATGTGGGACAACTTAGCTTGGATAACCAATGTGGGACACCCACACATTCTGGGTTTTTTTTTTATCGAAAACACATTATCACAAATCTCCACCTTAGCTTGGATAAAACAAGCCACAATCTTCTTTGAATAACCGATGTGGGACACCCACACATTCTGGGTTTTTTTTTATCGAAGACACATTATCACAAATCTCCACCTTAGCTTGGATAAAACAAGCCACAAACAATCTGAAAATATCATCTGCTGCTACCACACTTGCCCCCTAGGGCTGCACCTCAAATACTGCTGATACCGATCAAATCTAAGCAATGCTTAAACTTGATCTCTGGAATATGCTTTGTCATCATGTCTGCTGAATTTTCATCTGTGGAAATCTTCTCTACCATAACAGTACCCTGAGAAACCATGTCCCGAATAAAATGAAACCTGACATTAATGTGCTTGGTCCGCCCATAGAACATCTTATTTTTGGTTAGATGTATGGCACTTTGGCTGTCGCAGTAAACAGTGCTAGACTCCTGCTTCAATCCCGAATCACCAACTAAGCCCTTCAACCAAATGGCTTCCTTCACTGCTTCGGTCACCGCTATGTACTCAGCTTTTGTAGTAGACAAGGCAACAATAGTCTGAAGAGTAGCCTTCCAACTGATCACATAGCTCAAAAAAGTGAAGACATATTCTGTCAAAGATCTCCTCTTATCCAAATCTCCAGCGTAATCTGAATCCACATATCCAATAACACTACCATTCTCATTACTGCCTCGATGGTAGACTAATCTAGTATCCGCAGTACCTCTCAGATATCGAAGTATCCATTTCAATGCCTGCCAATGAGCTTTCCCAGGATTACCCATGTACCTACTAACCAGACTGACTGCATGAGAAATATCCGGTCTCGTACAAACCATAGCATACATGAGACTGCCCACTGCGCTAGCATATGGAACACACGCCATGTGCTCCACCTTCTCCTGGGTTTGTGGGGAATCAGCTGCTGAAAGTTTGAAGTGTGTCGCTAAAGGAGTAGTCATAGGTTTAGAGTTTTTCCACACCAAAGCGCTGCAGTACTCGCTCAATGTACTTTTTCTGGGACAAGTACAAAATTCCTGCAGGTCTATCCCTCTGAATCTCCATCGCTAATATCCCCTTTGCTGTACCAAAGTCTTTCATCTCAAATTCCCTTTTCAACTGCTCTTTTAAACCGTTGACATCTAACATCGATTTTGCAGCAATCAACATGTCATCAACATACAACAGCAAGTATATATGAGAACCATCCACGAGCCTCTGGTAATACACACAACTGTCATAGGCACTTATGGTGTAACCTCTATCTGTCATGAAAGTGTCGAACCGCTTATACCACTGCCTTGGAGATTGCTTTAATCCATACAAGGATTTCTTCAACAAGCAAACATGATCTTCCTTTTCTTGGATCACGAATCCCTCTGGTTAACGCATGAATATCTACTCTTCCAACTCGCAGTGTAGAAAAGCTGTCTTGACACCCAGCTATTCTAACTCCAAGTCATATAGAGCAACCATAGCAAGCAACACTCTTATCGAAGTATGTTTTACTACATGAGAAAATATTTCATTGTAATCAATACCTTTTCTCTGAGTAAAACCCTTAGCTACCAAGCGTGCTTTATACCTTGTATCTTCCGTTCCAGGAATTCCCTCCCTCTTCTTGTAGACCCATTTGCAACCAACAATCTTCTGGCCCATAGGCGGTTTCACCAATTCCCACGTTTGATTTTTGTAAAGAGATTCCATCTCCTCACTTATAGCAACTGTCCACTGCGCTGATTCCGTGCTCTTGATGGCCTTTTTGTATGTAACAAGCTCTTTAACCTCAATACTCTCTGCCACACTAAGAGCATATGCAACCATATCCGCATATCCATACTTCTGAGGAGGTCAAATTTCTCTTCTCGGTCTGTTTCTGGCAATGTTATACTGTTGTTCCTGAGGTTCTTTATTCTCCTCGGTAGAATGAGAACCATCATCCTCATCTGTAGGAATTATAGGCAAAGAATCTGGAGCTCAAACCTCTAGCTCCACCTTCTCCCTAACACCGTGGTCTTTTCCTGCATCAATCAACTCCTTCTTCTTCGAAAACATTGAAGACTCATCAAAGGTCACATCTCTGCTAATTAGGAACCTGGATGACTTAGAATCAGGACACCACAACCGGTACCCTTTTATCCCATTTGCATAGCCTAAGAAAATGCACTTCTTTGCTCTCGGCTCAAGTTTACCATCATTAATATGAGCATAAGCAGGACAACCAAATATCCTCAAATTTTCATAATTCGCATGCTTACCATACCAAACTTCTTCAGGAGTCTTGGAATCAATTGCAGTTAATGGAGACCTATTTACCAAATATGCAGTTGTGTTAACAGCTTCTGCCCAAAATTTCTTTGATAACCCGGCATTCGAAAGCATACATCGAGCCCTTTCAAGGAGAGTCCTATTCATCTGTTATGTAACCTCATTCTACTGTGGCGTTTTTCTAACATTGTGATGCCTCACTATGCGTTCATTCTTGCAGAACTTGTAAACTCATCCAAGCAGAATTCCATGCCATTGCCAGTCCTCAACCATTTAATTTCTTTGTCGGTTTGTTTTTGAATCATTATCTTAAACTGCTCTCACTGAACAAAGACATCACTCTTCTTTTTCAAGATGTACACCCAGACCTTTCTTGAGAAGTCATCAATAAAGGTCAACATATATCTGCCACCACCCCTAGAAGGAACCGTGGAAGGACCCCAAAGATCTGAATGGATATAATCCACCATATTTTTGGTGGAATTAACAGCCCGGCTAAATTTCACCCTGCACTGCTTTTCGAAGACACAATGCTCATAAAAATCTAGCTTCCCGGTTTTCTTGCTTCCCAGCAAACCTTGTTTGCTTAGCACATCCATACCCCTCTCACTCATATGCCCAAGAGGAATATGCCAAAGCTCGGTAGTGTCAGAATCTATATCAGAAGATGAAGCTCCTGCTGCTGCTCTTGTAACTGTGCTACACTGTAACCAATAGAGACTATTTTGTTTCAACCCCTTCATCACAACAAGAGCATCCTTCATTATCCTCATAACTCTACTTGCAGCCCGATAACTACAACCATTAGAGTTAAGCGAACCCAAAGAAATCAAATTTTTCCTCAGCTTTGGAACGTGCCTGACATCAGTCAAAGTTCTCACAATATCATCATGCATCCTAATCTGAAATGAACCTATCACAACCACCTTACAGGCGACATCGTTTCCCATATGGACTTTACTACCATCAAATGAGCGATAAGTGACAAACAAATCCCTATTGGGACACATATGATAGGAGCAACCCGTATCAAGAATCCACCATCTATTTGAGGAATTGATAGTAACTGAGAGAACATCTGCACCATCAGAATTATCTTCTACTACTCCAGCATCAGCCACCTTGGAATTATCTTTTTTCTTCCCTTTACGCTCAGGACAATCCTTTCTGTAATGCCCTTCTTTGTGACAATGATAGCCTGTGGTAGGTCCATCACCATTCACAATCATGAAGTTCTTTTTTTCGTTCGTCATATAGAGGGAAATCAGCCCACCGATGACTAAACATAGTTTTGCATCATGATGCTAAAGTCTATGGAAGTCCAACGCTCCTGAAAAGCTAAATAATGTTTGTGCAACACTCATCCTGACTAGAGAGGATTCAACACCATGCATATAAATCCACACCTTTTCGCTTGTAAAACTCGTTGTGGCTACTATATATTTTAGCCGCTAAAGAGATTTGTACAAGCATACAGAGGAACTAATTGAAAACAAACAGAGAATTAGTAGCATAAAATGGCCTTACAAGTGTCTTAAGTATATCGATCACAAGTTAATTTTCATGCATCCTTCACAGAAGAATTAACATCAACACTGAAGCTGTTCAAAACTTGGTCAATTTCTGCCCAAATGGTATGTACACAACTCTCACTGCTCCAAAAATTCCTAGCATTTCGCCCACGAACCTCAAACTTGGTAAAAGAACGCTGCTTTCCTAGTTTTTTTCTTAGAGGACCTTAAAAATACGAATCATCAAGCCTTTCAGATCATCGTTGTCCCTAGGATCGTAAAACATAATGATCCGCACTGGTTTCATCGTAACATACTTATAGCATATCTTCTATGTCTCTCTGCTGTTTTCAGAATTGCATTCGAGTAACAAACTGTTGCCAATGGCTGCCAAACTGTCTCTAATTGCTTGTTTCTTTTAAGAGCTGATTGAGCTTTATGAACTAATTATGTTAAAAGGGCCCTGTCAAAGCATCATTGAGATGTTAATTCAATTATTTTTAGGAAGACAAACCTGTCGCTTGAATACATCGTCACGAGTTAATCAAAAAATGAAATCGTAACCGCCACTAAACTTAGTCAAAAATTGCGAGTGCTTCGTTTCTTTTGCTGTTCCATGGCATGAAATAAAGCTAACAATCGGAGAACCTTCAATTACAGTAGTTCTTCACAGCAGGTTTTCGTTATCGTCAATATTGTTTGGAGGTAAATGCACGAAAAAGGAAAGGTCGGTCATAAAAATCCATAAGCAACATATTGCAGCAAAGATTACATGCCATGAACGTAGAAAAAGAAGGACAAACACGCTGAATGGATTCTTTTAGCTCAGTCATTTTACATGAGTTACTCAAAATGCATGTCCCGACCTTCCGAAACTAACATTCATGGGATTTGCATTACTATCTTCCATATGTTGCTCGCACTCAAGCCACCTTTTTCCAGTGTATGAAAATGTCTACATCTTCATAGTACTATTGCCCTTTTAATGACCCAACATTTTGAAGATTGAGGTATTGGAGCAGATTAAAATACAAGAAAACTTTAATATTTGAATGCAATGCATGTTCAGAACAGTAATGTAACGATAGATTGTGGCACAAAAAATTATGCATTACAACGATTTTTTGTTTCCAAATTCTTTGTGCCCTCCCTGGCCTATCTAGTCTCTCCCTTTTTGTCATCCATCTTCCTTGTTCTTTTCTGCAAATCTTACATGTACATATGGCTTCTCACTTGTTAGACTTTATTCCTCCATAATTTCAAAGGGTCCATTACTGTGACAGTAATACTTGTGAACATCTAAAAGCTCGCCCAATATAGGCACAAATCATATTCGTCATAGCATCATAGAAATCTCACACCAGATGACTTTGTGACTTGGGCTTCATACGGTACTTTGTTGCATAAATGACATTGTAACTTGAGCTTTATACGCCACTTTGTTTTCAGTGTCACCCCTATCATCATCACCACCAGTGTTATGGCAGCCACTATATTATTGTTACCACTACCGTCACCACACCCCTCCACAAATTTTCACAACTATTCCATATATCACCCTACATAACCAACCCCAAACACCTCAAACCACTTCTTTTGCAAAATTACATTGTGGCCTCAAGTGAAAAAGTAAATTAGTTTAGTCAAGAAGAATACTATATCAATTTTACTGGACAAACCTCCTATGATAATAGCCTCCGGTCATGCTATAGAAAGATCTACAGTGTTATTTACAATTCACAAACTGAATGCTAATACTAAAAGACTTTAGAGTAAATTTCCAGAACAAATGTGTGTTTGTTGGTAGCTTTCTGAGTTATAAGTTACTAGCTAATGGACCCGAACAAATGCACGGGGTGTGATGCAATTTGATTTCATTGTAACACATACTTTAGCATAGTGGAACAAATTCTAATTCCAAATAACAAATAAATAATATTTCCAAAGATAATACATAAGCTAATACATGTATACATCTTAAACATGGTAGTTGCATTTAATCAAGCATATCAGTTTCTCAAAAATATTAGCCCATTGCCATGGACAAGAATTATCATATTCATGAAATTTGTTTGAAATAGCTCCAACTTCGGTTCAATCATTTTATTATCTAGAACTACTATTAAAAGAAAGTTTACAAATATTCATCAACAATATGCTGTTTTTGTAGTCTTTTCTATCCTCCTTGATTTTTGTGTATCTCTTCAAAAAGAACGTTTGCATATTAATGTTAAGATAGGCCTAATGCACTGTCTAGTTTAGTAAGAAAGAGGTGTTGCCTTAGCGTGATATGCAATATTTTTTACCGGAAAGACCATCACTTTGGAGGTATATCAAATCGATATATGTTCAATAGTTACCTTATATCTTTCTTCTTGAAACCTACTTTATTGCATGCATTGTTTTGACCGTCTTATGAAATGTGCTTTTATCTGTATTTAAGTGATTAAATTTATACGTACATTGCCTATTGAAAGTGCCATTGAGAAACTGTTCGGACTTTTTAGAACCTTGGTAATACAGGATACAATTTGGTTAACATTTTAACCGTTCCTAGTCCCAGGGTAGAATTTTAAAATGTCCAAGTTTTTGTCAAGGTACTAAAATCAGAATATTCTGATTAAAAGTGGTGATTAATCACCACTTTTAATCAGGTTTACCTTTTGTCCAATTTGGATTCTTAACAACAGTTATCCATCACTACTATACTAAAACCTCAACACCTTAGTGTTACCATTTTCTTTACCATAAATACCATTACTCACCAGCCATAATCAGTCTCACCATGTTTTGCAATCGCCGCCACTACTATCACCACTACCGCTTCCTGCCTATCTCTACAAAAATTTACCTATAACAATACCGTTGTGTCAACCACAACCACCACCATTATCACAACAAAAAATGCCAGTCTCAAACCTCATTTACCTTCATTCTTTTTCAGTCTTCAAACTCATTTGAAGTTCGTGTGAACTTATTCCCCATTAATGTCGAATGGCCTCTTGATGTTTACGCGGAAAGAAATAGTTCCAAAATTAAGTATAACATGTTAGATTTAAAAGATTGGTACATGAGACTGCAAACTTGCAATAAAGCTTACAAAAACATAATTAAGATATTTCCTTCAAAGTTCCTTTCAGCAATCTTAAAAACCAAATGCTGCTAACTTTAATTTCTACCGGATATCTTGAGCCTTCTTGTATTGTTTCCGGAAAACTAAGGATGAAATAAGCTTATGCAAGAAAACAATTACCAACAATATAACAAAGTTAATGACACAATGATTCACCATTTTACATGTGAAATATAGTTTCCCTAAGATAACTTCTCTAGAAATAGTTATTTTAAGTTACCAATATGCCCTTGGCGTACCCTCATGTACATTCAGTCAATTGAGTTTATGAATTTTTTTTCTCAGACATCCACATTAGTGCTCTTTTTACATCCAAGCTAACAATATCTATTTTTTATCCAGTTAAGTTAATCCATCAAAAAGATTCTTTGCTACTCTCAAATTATTACGTAAAATGCATAGACATTGACATCTTGCAGATAAAATACAACTATTCAAAACCTTTACCATTCTATTTCACACTCTCTTTCTTTTTTTTCACTCTTTGACCTATATTTGCTGGTAAAGAATTCATATTAGTGCCAAATGAAAAAGAGGGTTCAAATGCCTTAGGTACTACATACACAACTAAAAGTTCAAGAATTTAGTTGTTAAGACGTCAAAATACAAAATTAAGCACATATTTTTACAATAGGAGAATGAGTAATTGCAAATAAAACAACATAGTTTGGGTGCAAATTGAATAAAAGGCAGAGCAGATACAAGTATGATATGGACTATCGTGCATATGCAACTGAAATTCACACATCTTTGTGTAAAATATTCGAGTACTACTTTACTATTATGACTACATCAATATACCTATCCAAATATTTTATAATGGCTTGTAAACTATGTAGCTTTCGCAGGGCTTTTAAAGTAATTGTCATTATAGGTTATGGCTTCTAACAACACAAACATATTTTACTTCAGTGTCTTAAAAGTGCTAAATTCAAATGGATTGGTAAAAAATAAAGGGTGCTGGGACAAATTAATTTGTTCATTTCTTGTTCGCTACAGAAATTATAGTAAAAGTAAAGATCTACAATGTATATGGAGAAGACTAAGTGCTAAGGCTCCGGCGCACGTCTTCAGTATTACCTTTTTGTCAACAAATGCTTGATTGCTGCTACTTTTATTGGTTAACGTTTGTTTTTCATGACTTGATTAACAAAAAGCTACCTCTAGTGAATAAGTTCCTGAAAGATAGTTCAAAACCTACATTTTTCTCTATGCATTAACATATCATGTTAGGATCAACGTCATTGAATTTGCTAAACCCCTACTCATCAATTAGCATTGCCGTACATTTTTGTGATAAAAATGACAACACAAAGATAATACTTATTTTGGTATGAGAAATTTAGCCACACGTAAAAATTGTTGTTCCATCTTAACAGCACTACTATTTACATGTACTTAGTTTAGGTACTTTTCATACTCCATAAGAAAGAATAAGAAAAAACGGATATGTTACGGTAAAGCAAGTAGAAGATTTCCTGCTAATTTTTTGTTAGACCTTGTTACCTTTGTCACTAAAGATATGATTGCATCTATGTAATAAGAGTCTCTTTTCTACTTTTTATCAGTGAAAACTACTACAAATGTAACACCCCCAAACCTGGGGCTATTTTTATGGTAAAAATCTTAGTTGATTATCTATTGGACCATTAGCGTTGCGTGAAAATTATATATACATTATGATCCTTAGCAATTTTTTTTAGAAACTATAAGTTATAATTTAACGATAGAAGTTATAAATGATAGTACCGATTTAGGTCTTTGGTGACGATTAGCGTGATCGATATTTATTTAGCAACTTTTCGCAATGATTAGTGAAGCGGAGTCATGTAACACTCCGTTACATTTTCTAGTATGTTAATTTATCGTAAATAATTTTTTGGGCCTTTTTCGTAATATTGGAAAGTTTTGGGTAAAATTTGAAAATTACCTTAAGTCTAGGGGGTTTTGGAAAATTTTCATTTTAGGATTATTATATATGTAGAATGATCATGGGAGCAGCCCTCCCTATTTTTCTTCTCTTCTGAAATACGGTTGAGAGAGAGATACAAGGAGAGAGAAAAGATAAAGTCTAGAGAGAGAGTAGAGAGAAAGTGGAAGAAAGGGAGAGAAGAAAGAGATTGGATTGAAGGTAGAGTTGGAAGATCAAAGATTGTGTTTCAGAGAGGAGGATTTCATAAGGTAATCGCTCCTAAACCCGTTCCATTTAGCATATATATAAACGTGTGTGTGTGTGTATCTTATATTGTGTTATACAATGTATTAGGGTGTTAGAGGAACGAATAAGAGCAGCAAAAAAAAACGAGAAAAAAAGAAGCAAAAATGGAGAAAATCGAAACTAGGGTTTGCTATGTAAAAGACTATGAACAGTTCCCGTGCGCCGTGCGTGGGGGCAGGTGGGTGCCTCCGGCCACTGTTTCAGAATTTTTTTTACAGTCGTGATGATAATTTTATTTAGTATTTTTGAAAAAAATTTAGAATTTTTTTATATCACTTGAATTTTGTATATTTTACGCAAGTTTGAAACTTTAAAATTTGTTTGAACTATTTAAGCTGATTATTTAACTCTGAAAGTTTTTGTGTAGTGTTTATATGATTCTAAAGAGGTTCCAGTTCAAATTCAAAATTTTTAGAGGTGATTTGATATGATTTCAGGACCGCCTTTGTTTGGGAAAAAAAATGAATTGTTTAATAATGATTTTCTTGACCCAATTTCAATTTCCATATTTTTTTTACATATTTTTAAGTTATTAGAAAAATTATGGGATTTTATTTTGACCTAGAAATATTAATGACTATTTTTGGGCTTTTCTAATATTTAAGAAAATTATTTTTAAAGAGAAAAAAAATTCAAAAATTCAGGTATTTAGTATTTTGGTCTTATATACTGTTTTAAGCTATAAAATAATTTATGAGATTTTATTGAGAATTTTGAGGTGTGATCAAGTGTTGGGGTTGTGTTAGGGTTTCTAACTAGTTTTGGTTGTCTATGTAAACCGTTATGGATTGAGTTATTCTAATAATAGAAATGAGCACCGTGTAGATAGTTAGTATTAATCGTACTATAATATAGTTGAGACGATGTCCTGATATATGTGTTGCCCCAACTTAGGTTACTCAGATGACTTCTGATTTTTGGTTGATCGAGTGATTAGCTAGCTTCGGACTAAGGTAAGGGATTTTCATCCAAACCAAACTCCTCTTATTTGATTTTATATGTTACTCTGATTTGTTTTCATTATTCATTTGGACTATGTTATGTTGATAAAGTCGCATTGCTTGCCTGAAAAACCTTTCATTAAGCCTTAAAACATTTATTGAAACTCTTATCGGTGCTCATTAATAATTGTCCATCGAGCATTGATTAACATGTTGCATTATCCAATTGTTCTCATTCCGCGTATTGACATGAGATTTCGCATTGGAGTGTTTCGGCAAAGTTGGTAGCTATTGGAAGATTTGGTGTATTGGTGTAGGCTAGTACCATGATAGACTAGCCGGTGTATCGGTGTGGGCTGGTACCTTAATGGACTAGCCGGTGCATATGATTATCAGGATTAGTGAGTATCGCATTTGTGGCTTTGCTAAGTGATTCGTGATTGTTTCCATCGTATTCGAAAATCATATTGACATCTGATCGAACTAGTTATAAATTCTTTTGAAACTCTTGAAAAATTATCATTGAACTGCATCTGTGAATTATTTCGTAATTTCTTCATTTCAGCAACCTTACTGAGCTCTCAAGAGCTTAGTCTTGTTTAACTTTCTTTCTGCAAGTGATAACCCACAATAGATCGCATTGGGTGTAGAATAGATCCGAGCGAGCGAAAGACAAATTTAGTTTTAGTTTTGGTCATTAGAACCCCTGTGTGGGTTATTATTGCTATTTAGAACTTTTGACGTAGACTTGATGTTTTAATTATGATAGTACACTAAGAATATTATTTTACTCAATGGTTTAGTTGCTCTGACTGGCTGATGATTTTAAATTAGTTGAGTTGAGGTCATTATTATCTTAGTGTATATGATCGATTGATTGGCTAACGCTCCTGAAATTCAGGGGTGTTACAATAAACCAATGACTTAATTTGGAGCTAGTACCCTAGTGTTTTTTTTTTCATGTTTAAATAACATATAGATAAACCACTCGTCTTCTAAAAATCTTTTGACAGCTCCTAGTTGTGGAAAGGAATTTGCATACCTTCAAGTTGCTTAAAAGAACTAAACCTAAAATTACTAAGTCTTTTTTTAGGTCGCGTCCATCACTTCCCCATCTAGATTTACACATAAGTTGCCCATCACAGCAACATTAATACCTCGAACACACCTTATAGCAACAACTACGATAACTATTAATATAACAGTCATTTATACAATCACTCCACCATATTATTGTTGCGGCTACGGCCACCACAACCCTAGCACTACGCCAACACCAATGCCATTGCTTGTCGTAGAATGATAATTGTTATAAACTTACTACCAGAGCTACCACCAACTACCACCTAAACAAATACCATTACATTACTGATGACAATCGCTACGGCTACAACCCTCGTTGCATTATCAAATCTACCATCAATATCTTGCTAGTACCACCACCATAACTACTGCCATTGGCCACCTAAGTCGACCCCACCATAGGGAAGAACTTGTTGTGCTTCTAATTGTCAATTAAGGGTAAAATAACTCTTATTTCTGATTTAACTTTTCATGTGCTTTATCGTCCAAACTCATTGCCAAGATTATTTCAGCTTATTCTCTAACCATTTATACTTTTCTCTTGAGAACCAAGTTAAAAAAATAATTAGTTCAACAATGTGTAACATGGCTTTAGAAAAGTTGGTGCATAAGAGTAAACTAACTGTAAATTTTACGAATAAAATAAAGTTCCTTGAAAACTTATTACACATACAATCTAAAGAGTAAATGCTGCTTGACTTTGATTTTTCTTGGAGTTTCAAAGTCTTCTTTCATATATCCCAAGAAATAGTACTAAAGGTTACAAAACAAATATCACAACTACTTACAATCATTAATTACAAAGTGACTCAAACTAGAAAGAAATAAATAAAATACCATAATTTACCAAGTTGGCTCAAAGTGAAACCAGGTATATGTTAGGAAAAAAATCTCATCCAGACAACTAAATTATGTTTCCAATTACGATAATTCACCGCATTCACATTATCATCACCGCAGTCACATTGTCATCACCAATACTTGTACTTGTATACTTCTATAATGTACTTGCATAATTATGTAACTGTGTAGTAATATCTAAATTTACTAATTTGTCCTTACGAAAAGCAAGGAAGCTCTCGTCACTTAATATATTTTTCATCAGCTTAATGTAATTCAACAATTGTGCATATTTATACACTTCACTGAATGTATACATGACCAAAAAAAAGTTAGTAATTGAACAAATAACTAATTTGCCTTTATGGTAAGCAGGAAATATGATATCATATTCACCAACTGGAATCACTAAAAATGTTTTTTCATACATGAGCTTAAGAATCTAAGTTCTTTTTTTTTTTATCTCTTTCTAAGTGTATACAACATGATACAACCAAAATTCGGTGATATTCAAGAATTTAAAAGAAGTTACACATGAAATCACGAGCAATAATTTAACACCTAACTTTTAGGTGTCGATTATATATATATATATATATATATATATATATATATATATATATATCCTTCATCTAATTAAGTTGGGGTATTTTGTAATGTTAAAGGTTGTGGGTGAAGTTAGGAAGAAGTGACTAAAGTGCAAGGGGTATTTAAGAAAATTTAATTCTTTCTAGGGTTAGTATAAATACCCTATTATAGTCGCTAGCCATCAATGACACTTCAGTAAGCCTCCTGTACATAAAAGCCAGAGAGTGAAAGAGAGAAAAAGAGGTAGCTTCTATGGCATGGCAAGAAGTTAAAAGGTAAATCCCTAGTCTCTTCTCTTTAATTTTAGCTATTCGTTTGGGTGTTTTAAATTATGGTTTGGGTGTGTTTTACAGGGGTATTAATGTATAAGTGCTAGGGTTTGTGTGTGTATTGTGTGTGTTTTAGAGGGTGAGATGTGGGTATCTTTGGGAAGAAAACTATTGTAGAGGAGCATAAGAGTAGGTTAGAGTTTTTATCATATCTCTTTTATCACTAATCCAATTGAGATAATTTTATACTTTCTGAAAACCTAATTGTTTCACCTTCAACTTTTTTGAGTTTTTTCAGAATCCCACATTTGCACAGTGAAAACTGACCTAAAATTCAATTCACTACAGAAGTCCAGAATTTTTGGTTTCCGACAACCAATTCGATTTGTCAAAGAAAATTAATTACTCGAGATATTTTTGTGAAATTTATATTTTTCGAGACCTAGGAAAGTTTTATTCAACTTTGTGATTTTTGAGTTTTTTGAGATTCATAGTATTTTGGCTCCAAAATAACTATTGAACAAAACTAGTCTGCACAGAGATGTGTTGTGTTTATCAGCCACTTAGATTTGCTATAGAAAAGTCATTACTTGTTGTATTTTTGTGACGCTTATATTTATGAAAACCAATGTAAGTCTACTTTAACTTTGTAGTTTTAAATGTTTTAATATTATTCATGTTTCTTCCTCAAAATGGTCAATCTACAAAACTAGGATTTGCTGAAAAATGTTGTTTCTAGAATTAAAGGTCAGTCCATTACCCAAAACTTTTTAAGTCTATTCTGAGCATATTTGAGCAAAGTACAAAACTAAAACACCGATTATTTTTACAAAACCTACACTGTGGAATTTTCTGAGCTTTTTCTAGGCTTGCAAAGGATATGAAATGGTTTTATTTTGAAAACAAGTGTTTGAGTTCTTTGACATAGTAAACAAACTTGCTTTTTGCCAAAAATTTTATAGTGATCTGATCTTACTGAGATGCTTGAGTGACTAAAATTCAAATCATTCCAGTGCCATATGATATACTTTTGAAATAGGATCCTTGGCGCTTAACTTAAGGAGCAGTTAAGGGTTCTGAACGAAAAATTTCCAGAAAGATCCTTTTTGTCTTTAACACCCACCAAGTCGTTTAAAAGAGTGTTTTGAGTTATTTTTTTGGGGTGTAGTGGTGTGTTAGGCATTAGGGGTATTTTGGTAATTTTGGCACAAGTTCGGGGGCATTTGGTAATTTTAATGCGAGGGGTATTTTGATATTATAATTTTACATATCCGATGAGCGGGTTGTTCTCAGAATAATTAAGAGTGAGTGGGTACAAGGTTCATGATATTATAGAATAAGCTATATTCTGATAATATGATTGTTCCGTTTAGGTCAACACTAAGGAATATCCAGTTAAGACTAGCATAGTTGGATCGCGGTAAGGATTTTCATCCGAACCAAACTCCTCATAATTGTTTCACATGTTCTTCAGATTTCTTATCGCTATTCTTTTGGATTCTGTTATTTTGATGAAGTTGCATTGTTTGTCTTATAAACCTTTCATTGAGCTCTAAAACGTTTATTGAAACTCTCATTAGTGATCATTAATTATTGTCCATCGAGCATTGAATAACATGTCGCATTATCGAATTGTTGTCCTTCTGTAGATTGACATGAGATTATGCATTGGTGTGCTTTGGTGGGAGTTGGTGTATATTAGGCGTATTGGTGTGGGCAAGTACTTTGATGGACTAGTCGGTGTATTGGTGTGGGCTAGCGCCTTGATGGACTAGTCGGTGTATCTGTGATTGTCTGCATCATATCTATTTCTTTTTTTTTGTTGAGATGTGATCGAACTAGTTATGATTCTTTGAAACTCCTAAAAAATAATCATTAAATTGCATCTGTGAATTATTTCGTAATTTTCTTCATTTGAGCGACCTTACTGAGCTCTCAAAAGCTCACTCTCGTTTGACTTCGCTTCTGCAAGTGATAACCAATAATAGATCGCATTGGGTGTGGATTAGATCTGAGCGCAGCGAGGGAAAGAGAATTTTAGTTTCAGTCTAAGTCATTAGAACCCCTGCGTGGGTTATTATTATATTTAGAATTGTTAACTTAGACTTGATGCTTCAACTATGATAGTACGCTCAGCGTATTATTTTACACAGTGCGTTAGTTGCTCTGACCGGCTGATAGTTCTAAATTGGTTGAGTTTGAGGGTTCTATTGTCATAGTGTAAATGATCGAGCAAGTGTCTAACGTTCCGGAAATTTCAGGATGTTACAAGTAAGTTAATTAAGGGCTTATTTTTACAAGCTCTCAAGAAGCATCCATAGTTACTCAAGGGGTTATAGTTATGGGCTCTCAAGAAGTATCCAAAAGTGACTAACCTATAGTCTTATTGTGAAATCTACATCCCCTTAACCCAATCGACATCAAGAAATTAGTTCTGGCCAATCTTCATCCCTAGCAGCATGAAGGAAAGACTTCTTCTTTGTTTTAGGGGTCGACAAACCCTTGATACAAACTTTTCTACAATAGTCATCCACCTAGCTTCCTTGCCCAACTCTGGCATGAAATAGAATCATCCCTTGCCTTCAAAGACCACTTAATTTGAAAGCATCATGAATACGTAGATCTTTTTTCTATGCTGCCGTATATGAGAACAAAAAAAATTTGCTTAATTGCTTACCGTAGTAAGTAGTGGCATTTTCACGAATGGTGGTCAGTATTCCTATGCAGTATTTTTCTTTTCCGTTAAGATTGATGAAACGTGGTTTTCTTGGTGTGACTGGTTTTAAAGATGAAATTGTTAGCATTTGTCTTTTTATGCGTCTTCATCCTTGAGAAAAACGGAGGAGGAAGTAGAGGAGGAATTGGTTTTTATCAAATTTATGTTTTTTCAATGAAGACTAAGCCATCATTGTATAGTTTTATAGAGTTACGGAGTTGCAATCTATATCAAATAACACTACATGATTTTATGTATAAGATTTTTGAAATGTTTCTACATAAATAGTATTTAATGAATTTTATGTGCTCAGCTACCTCAACAAGTTGTATGTCCTTCGTCTTCTTTTCCAAAACTCAACTCTGCATTATATGCTTCCTTCATACATGAGAAAATCCATCAAAGTTTCTATGTCCAGAAAAGCACCTCTCGGAGTGAAAGAGATATAGAGAAATAGACACCAAAGTAACCTTAAGAGTTCAAGTTTAAGTAGGAGTGTAACATACAAATGTGTGTATTTTTTACTTTGAAAAGTCCATCAAAATTGGGGGACTTCAACACTAAAAGATAAGGTTAATTTGTCACATAGAGAAAGCCCATTAAACGCTGCGTGTTGCAAATATGAAAGACTAAAATTCCTATGTGTCGCAATTTTAAGCCAAGGTAAACATCGTGATACAACCAAAATTCTATGATTTTCAAGAATTTAAAAGAAGTTACACATGAAATCATGAGCAATAAGTTGTTTAAAGGCTTTGATGCCAAGGAAAGTGGGTTCACAGTCGACGTGGAGGTGCCACAAGGAATGCAGTCTGAGTCAGATGCCAAGTATGTTGATGTGGGACACAACAAGGGTAGACCAAGGGCAGAGACCAAGGGCTTCCCAGACAAAGCCTGAGGGTGGCAGTGCTGCGAAGGCGATAGTGCAGGATGAATATACGACAACAGTCACAGTCCGATGCTTAGGTCCAGAGTCATGGTCTTGTATGTTTCTCTCTCTATAATTTTAGAGTGAGAAAGTGAAAATGTGAGAGTTCTGTCCCGAATGAATTCTTAAGGCCTCTATTTATAGAGGTTGAGATAATGATGTCATGTGGCGCTCCCTGGGAGTGACACGTCATCGAGGGGTCCACGGGTATCGGTGCTCCACGGACTGTCGGATAGCATATTCACCCGGCCTGCCCTGCACAGCGTCGCTCTGTCTGTCTGGAAAGACTGGCTCACACAGTGTCGGTGTGGCCAGAGAACCCCCTTGATCTAGCCTCCAATCCAACCCCTTGTAGAGTCCCACAGGCCTGGCAGAGGTGGGGAAGACCCGATGTCCAACTGCCAGGTGAACTAGGTGTGATGCCCTCCGAAGACATGCTTCCATCTCGGAGTGACCTGGGGGTCATAGTCCCTAGAGGTGCCGACACAAGCCCCCAGTGTCGGAGCACATAGGCCAGTCATGTAGGCACCTTGGCTGAGATAATGTCCCAGAGGAGTCACTTATTCCGCAGGTTGAGGTAGCGTCCCGAAGGAGCCGTCTACCTGGCGGGCCGAGGTAGCGTCCCGAAG
Organism: Escallonia herrerae; assembly: GCA_033070095.1. NCBI lineage: Eukaryota > Viridiplantae > Streptophyta > Magnoliopsida > Escalloniales > Escalloniaceae > Escallonia > Escallonia herrerae. The sequence goes on along the minus strand of JAVXUP010001979.1, from coordinate 122,644 downwards.
GAGCCATTTACCTGACGAAAGGGAGTCTTCGTGCCGGAGCACTTAGAGCTCCCTGACAGAGATAGTGTCTCGGAGGAGTCGCCTATCCCCGTGGGTGAGTCCTTGTGCTGGAGCACTCGAAGCCAGTCAAGGTAGCATCTCAGAGGAGCCGTCTACCTGGCGGAAGAGGAGTTGGATAGCTCCCTGGCGAAGATAGTGTCCCGGAGGAGTCGCCTATCCCCGCGGGTGAGTCCTTGTGCCAGAGCACTCGGAGCGAGTCAAGGTAGCATCCCGGAGGAGCCGTCTACCTGGAGGAAGGGGAGTTGAAAAGCTCCATGGCGGAGATAGTGTCCTGGAGGAGTCGCATATCCCCGCATGTGAGTCCTTGTGCCGGAGCACTCATAACGCATCAAGGTAGCATCCCATAGGAGCCGTCTACCTGACGGGCTGAGGTAGCATCCCGAAGGAGCCATCTACCTGGCAGAAGTGGAGTTGAAAAGCTCCTTGCGGAGATAGTGTCCTGGAAGAGTCGCCCATCCCCGCGGGTGCTGCGCACTCCAGAGAGTGGGTCAAAGCATGTGTCCACGACCAAGGCAAGGTACGCATGGTGTGGTGAATGAGTATGGTAAAAGTATGACCAATGTAAGGAGCATGGTAGTATGCCAGAAAGCCAGGAGGCACGACTATGTTAGTGGCGCGACGCATGGGCAGGATGAAGTGAGTAAGGTACCGGGGGCATGTCTGCGTTAAGGGCGCGACGCATGGGCGCGACAGAGTGCGTATGGTGCCGGGTGCACGGTAGTGTGACAAAGAGCCTGGGGGCACAACTATATCAATAGCGTGGCACACGGGTACGACGGAGTATTGGAGTGTAGTTCTGAGACGCCGACGACAAGGGTCGCGAAGTTGGCATGCGGGAGCGGGTGACGTTTGGAAGACGGGCAACGGGGGTCACAGAGATGACGTCTAGGTGATGTGGTCATGGAGTGACGTCCAATAACGGGGTCGTGGAGTGAAGTCCAGGCGACGGGGTAACGGAGCGACGTCTGGGCGATGGACGACGAGGGTTACGGATGATGTAAGGCCCCTTGAAGAGAAATGAAGGTGTTAAGTATGGAGGCCAAAGGCCAACCCTTAGGGGGAGGCTAAGGCCAACCCCAAGGGAAGGTTGAGGCCGACCCCCAAGGGGAGGCCGAGGCAGAGGCCGACCCCATGGGGAAGGCCGAGGCCGAGGCCAACCCCAAAGGGAAGGCCGAGGCCGACTTCCTTGGTCAAGTGCCATGGCACGTCGACGGACGATGCGCGATGTGCGACGGCCGAAGCGTGATAGACATCAAGAAATTAGTTCTGGCCAATCTTCATCCCTAGCAGCATGAAGGAAAGACTTCTTCTTTGTTTTAGGGGCCGACAAACACTTGATACAAACTTTTCTACAATAATCATCTACCTAGATTCCTTGCCTAACTCTGGCATGAAATTGAATCGTCCCTTGCCTTCAAAGACCACTTAATTTGCAAGCATCGTGAATACGTAAATACTTTTTCTATGCTGCCGTATGTGAGAACAAAATAAACCTTGATTAATTTCTTACCGTAGTAAGTAGTGGCATTTTCACGAATGGTGGTCAGTATTCCTATGCAGTATTTTTCTTTTCCGTTAAGATTGATGAAACGTGGCTTTCTTGGTGTGACTGGTTTTAGAGATGAAATTGTTAGCATTTGCCTTTTTATGCGTCTTCATCCTTGAGAAAAACAGAGGAGGAAGTCGAGGAGAAATTGGTTTTTATCAAAGTTATGTTTTTTCAATGAAGAATAAGCGAGCATTGTATAGTTTTATAGAGTTAAGGAGCTGCAAGTTATATCAAATAACACTACATGATTTTATGTATATTATTTTTTAAATGTTTCTACATAAATAGTATTTAATGAATTTTACGTGCTCAGCTACCTCAACAAGTAGTATGTCCCTCGTCTTCTTTTCCAAAACTCAACTCTGCATTATATGCTTCCATGATACATGAGATCCATCAAAGTTTCTCTGTCCAGAAAAGCACCACTCGGAGTGAAAGAGATATAGAGACAGAGAGACCAAGGTAACCTTAATAGTTCAAGTTTTAGTAGGAGTGTAACATACAAATGTGTATACTTTTACTTTGAAGAGTCCATCAAAATTGGCAGAGTTCCACGTTAAAATTTAAGGCTGATTTGTCACATAGAGAAAGCCCATTAAATCCTACGTGTTGCAAATCTGAAAGACTAAAAATCCTATACGTCGTAATTTTAAGCGAAGGCAAACATCATGATACAAGAAAAATTCGGCGATATTCAAGAATTTAAAAGAAGTTACACATGAAATCATGAGCAATAAGTTTCTTAAGGGCTCATTTTTACAGGCTCTCAAGAAGCATCCATAGTTACTCGAGGGGTTATTGTTACTGCCTCTCAAAAAGCATCCAAAAGTAACTAACATGTAGTCTTATAGTGAAATCTACATTCCATTAACCCGATCGACATCAAGAAATTAGTTTTGGCCAATCTTCATCCCTAGCTGCACGAAGGAAAGACTTCGAAAGACTTCTTCATTGTTTTAGGGGCCGACAAACCCATGATACAAACTTTTCTACAATAGTCATCCGCCTAGCTTCCTTGTCCAACTCTGGCATGAAATGGAATCGTCTCTTACCTTCAAAGACCACTTAATTTGCAAGCATCATGAATAAGTAAATCTTTTTTCTACGCTGCAGCATGTGAGAACAAAAAAACTTGATAAATTGCTTATCGTAGTAAGTAGTGGCATTTTCTCAAAATGGTGGTCAGTATTCCTCTGCAGTATTTTTCTTTTGCATTGAGATTGATGAAACGTGATTTTCCTAGTGTGACTGACTTTAGAGGTGAAATTGTTAGCATTTGTCTTCTTATGCGTCTTCATCCTTGATGATGCCGAAGATGGTTCGATGCTACGTGGAGGTGCCACAAAGGATGCGGTCTGAGTCGGCTTCCAGGTAGGCAACGCGGGAGACAGCAAGGACGGCGTAAGGGCCGAGGGCAAGGCTCCCCAGACAGGTGGTGAGGACTGGCAGCACTGCGCAGGCAGGGCGACGACAAACAGGACCGACGTTCTACAGTCGTGACAAGGGTATGGCGTCAAGGGTCCGTAGACGGGAGTTCAAGTATATTTCTCTCACTAGAATTCCAGAGAGAATGTCTTTTTAGAGAGAGAAAGTGAAAAGTCCAAATGAGCCAAAGATCCTTGAAAAAGCTCCAAAGTCCACTATTTATAGGCAAAAATGTGCATGTGTCATAAGTTGACATGTGTCACCCCCTGGGAACGACACGTCGCCAGGGGGCCAACGCACTGACCCTTCGTTGGACTGCCGGTTCCTAAGTTCGTGCTGCCCTGCCCTTGCAACATCTCTCTGCCTGTCTGAGGAGACTGATCATGCCGCGGTAGCATGGTCAGAGTAGCCCGTTGCCCCAGCCTCCAGTCCAAGCCCTTACTGAATCCCACGGGCCTGGCAGCGGTGGGGAAGACCCGACGCCCAGCTGCCAGGTGGACTAGGCAAGATGCCCTTCCGAAGACCTGCTCCCATCTCGGAGTGACCCGGGGGTCATAGTCCTTAGGGGTGCCGACGCGAGCCCCCAGTGCCAGAGCACGTAGGCCAGTCACGCAGGCACCCTGGCGGAGATAGTGTTCTGGAGTAGCCTATCCCGTGAGCATATAACATGATTGCAGCGCATGGTGCGCGGTTGAGTGCGGGCGACGAGGGTCGCAGAGTGATCTCCGAGCGACAAGGGTCGTTGCGTGGATGGCGCGTGACCGTGAGCGACGGTTGTCATGGCGACAGAGCGGCCACAAGTGACGGTCATCGAGACTACGAGCGACTGTCATCGCGACGAAGGAGCATGGTTCGAGAGCAACGGTCGTCGTGACAACGGAGCACGGTCAAAGGTGACGGCGTCGGTATTCAAGGCAGGTGGCCGACCCCTAAGGGAGGCCGACCCATTGGGGTGGCCGACCCCCTAGGGTGGCCGAGCCCCAAGGGTGGCCGACCCCTTTGGGTGGCCGACCCCCAAGGGTGGAAGGCACGCCGAAGTCGCTTCACGAATGGTTCACGTGACTTGGGCATGCGTTGCTTTGACCGGCCCTCGAGCGTTGAAAAGTTGGCCGCTGACTGGGTGATGTGTCGTGCAAAGTGGGTCCCTTAGCGGGTCCTGGGGTGCGACCAGAATAGGGTATGAACAATCCTTGAGAAAAACAGAGGAGGAAGTAGAGGAGGAATTGGTTTTTATCAAAGCTATGTTTTTTCAATGAAGAATAAGCGAGAATTGTATAGTTTTATAGAGTTAAGGAGTTGCAAGTTATACCAAATAACACTACATGGTTTTATGTATACGGTTTTTGAAATGTTTCTACATAAATAGTATTTAATGAATTTTATGTGCTCAGCTACCTCAAAAGTTGTATGTCCCTCGTTTTGTTTTCCAAAGCTCAACTCTACATTATGTGCTTCCTTCATACATGAGAAGATCCATCAAAGTTTCTCTGTCCAGAAAAGCACCTCTCGGAGTGAAAGAGATATAAAGACATAGAGACCAAAGTAATCTTAAGAGTTCAGGTTTTAGCAGGAGTGTAACACATAAATGTGTGTACTTTTACTTTGAAGAGTCCATCAAAATTGGGGGACTTCTACATTAAAAGTTAAGGCTGATTTGTCACATAGAGAAAGCCCATTAAATCCTACGTGTCACAAATATGAAAGACTAAAAATCCTATGTGTCGCAATTTTTGGCGAATGTTTTTGTTTTTTATATAGACTAGCTCAGTAACACGGGCAAGGCCCTGGTGAGTTCTATTTAAAAGCTATGAGTATGTTTGAGTTTTGACATATTTTGATAGAGTTAAGGTTGAGTATTTAAGCATCATGTCGATGGTTTTGAAAATAACGATTTAATCGTATTCGCTTGAAGTGAACCATCGAATTCAAAACATATCGCAGTCATGCACTTCAGATATAAGCAATACCATAATCAAGAAAAGCTGAATGAAAGCATACTCCTAAAATTGTTTCATATTAGTAAAGCATGTTATAGTGCTAAGAAATTATTAAGATTTCGAAGTTCAAAATAAAGTATTCAAAAAGTGAAGCATACAATGAGTAATCAATTATTTCACTTCAAATTAGAATGTTACTTTTTTCTTTGGTATTTCAAGTACTAATTTTATTTTTGTATGAAAAGTTAAATTTCAAGAATTTATACACAAAATTATATTTATGTTATTTATTTTGTTTACCATATCCATATAAGTGTGTGACATTTTTTTTTTAATTTTTCACTTTATGTGGCGCACCATTGATCAATTGTTTTATCTTATAAGTATCTCATATATAACTCCTTACCATATTAAATTAGACATCTACTATAGTCATCTACAATGAAATTTAAAGTTTATAAAAGAAAGTACGAAAAATGCACAAATAGTTTTTTAGTAAATTATTGTCTAGACTGAATAAACCTACTAAACAAATATGTCATGAAAACCTTAGCAAAAATGAAAGTAAGTGGAGCTATTTTACTTCCTTTCAAACAACCAACCTTTTAAAATGTAGAAATAATCCTGAAAAGAGAAACTATAGCGTTATAGTGGCACTATCTGTATTCTAATTACTTTACTTCATCGTCATGTTCGGCGCTTTTTTGACCACTCATTTAATTTTGAATATTCTATAAGACAATTAATTTGAAAATAAGTATGCATTGAACAGTTAATTATTGTCTTAATGATCATAAAAAATGTCATATCATTTTACAAATTTTTTTATTTTGAGGCTAAACAATTATATATAGCAGTGAATAGTCGTAAAGTTGTCTAAACTGTTATAGATGGGGATATAATTGCGTAAGGTTACAAAATTCTTACACTTCATCTTTGATTTATATTGCTCATTAAGTTTTAAGCTTATAATATATTAAGGTGATTATAGAAGTTTGTGAAGTTAGAATATCAAATATTGAACATTATTTTTTGTAGATTACCATGTATATATACATGAATTCGAACATAATGAATTAAAAAACAGTCGCAGTCATTTGTATTGGAAAAGAAAAATTCCAAGAAAGGTGCACGAACTATACAATTAGTAATTTATTTTGTAGACGTAAATAGGCAACTAAAAATAGACATTGGTACTGAAATGGGGGAAGCACGCGGAGTAATTTTAATTCATTTCAAAAATGAATTATTTTTACCTACTGCCCATGAAAATCCCTACAACCCTACATACAAAATAGTTAATGGTCGATAAATATGCTTAGGGTTATTTATACTCATATCCCTGAGGTTTAGATGAAATTACACGTGTGTTCATAAGTTTAGAAAATAGACACTTATATCGTTTGACCTAACGGAATACCGGAAGACATAACTGATTGAAAGAAATGACTGTATTGCCCATGACTTCAAATATAATTTCTTGAAATGCCACCCATCTCCCCCACCCAGCTCCCTCCGTCGAGACCATTGCTGCCGCATATGCAAAGAATCAACGAGAGGCTAAGGCAGGTCATACCCTGCCGTTTATCCACTTTTCCACTTCACTCAAAATTGTTAACTCAAAAAACATTCTCAGGCCCCCTTTACAAATCCCTCTTCTCATCCACCGTTCTTCAAGAAACCCCAAACCCCTTCAATCCAATCCTTCTTCCAAAACCCCAGCTCCCCATTTTCCTGCCAAAGAAATGCCACCCACATCCTGGATCTCTGCCTGTTCGCCGGTCGAAGCAAGAAAAAATGGGTCCTCCTCCGAAAAAACCCGAATCTGAAGCACCCTTGCGATTAGTACAAGTACAGCGAATTTGGGCCATATTCGTCGCATGGGTGGTTTTGGGAGACCCGATTCGAGGGCGAATTTCAGAAGAATGCGTGACTTTGATGGGCGAAGTCAGAGACCAGGAGGAGTCGGAAGAGATTGAGCAATTTTTGAAATGGCTAAAGATTTTGGGAAAAGGTTGAATACAATGGATAAAGATGTAGGGGTAGGATTGTCATGTTTTGAAAATATGTACGGATGACATCACAAAAATTATACTTTTTGGACGGATACTTAACGGATGGACACAAATGTTACCTTTTTAACGTTTGTGGTCACGTTTTGTTATCTTTTGAAAGTTAGTCCTTGTACGGATGACATCACAAAAATTATACTTTTTGGACGGATACTTAACGGATGGACATAAGTGTTACCTTTTTAACGTTTGTGGTCACGTTTTGTTACCTTTTGAAAGTTAGTCCTTGACTGCAATTTCACCCAAATCTCAGGGACATAGGTGTAATTAACTCATATACTTAATCCCGTATTTGTTGATATCATAAATGACATTTTTTAAAAGTACCTTCTTAAAGTCACTAAATACGTGTCATTAAGAGTATACAAGGACCATTGAGTTTCACCGTATGAAAGGTTGTAGGCATCTTCCTATGACTTAGGTAGCAGCAAAAATTTCTTAGATAACCATCACTTTAAAAGATAATATTATTAATCTTATAAAAGAAATAGAGTAGCTTTACAATGACAATTCTTTTGTTTAATTGTTTTAATTCAAGATCATGTTCAATAATTTTTGGAGGTGCAGTTTTGATATGTTTTTTGAAGATTTTCTAAAGTAACCAATTTAAGAATGCATTATATATGATTCTTTGTTTTAGGCATTCAAAAGAGTATATGATTTCTACTTTAGACTTTGAGTTATTATATTACAATTAATTTGTGAAATAAACTGTTATTTTGTCATTTCAAAGATATCTAAAAATGAAGTCATAATTGTTTCATATATTGCTTATATAAAAATATATTAAGTATTAATCTTTATTTTTGATACGTAGTCTTCATACTTTATATTTCTGAGATATTATTTTTCATTTTAAAGTGCACTTAAGGTATTAACTTTCAAAATTAAGGCCTAATATATTAGTATATTCATTAGGCAGTGTTTTAAAAACTTTAGAGTTAGTTTGCTAATTTTAAAAGGTTTATGAAAATTGGGCTAATAATAGCCACAATTTTTTAACAATAAATTATAATACATAGTTAATAAGTTGGTAAAAAAAAAGAAAATGACCAAAATAAATACGATGACATGCAAATAAGAGGGAGACAAAGGAAAAAACACTAAAAGGCTAATGTATTTGAAAGTTCAATGTTATATACTTAAAATTTCAAAATTATTTTTCTGGTTTTAAAAGGTTTACAACAATTGGGACAATAATGTTCACAAATATTTTAATAATAAATTTTAGTAAAGAGTTAAAGTTGTGTAAAAAAAGAGGACATTAAAACAATAAAAATGATGTTACACATAAGTTAGAGGGGTAAAAAAGAAAAAGAACGCTTATAAAAGCTTATGTATCTTAAAGTTCAATGTGATATAATTAGAATTAACTAATAAAGTAAAATCTCAAAATGGTATTTTTTAAATTATTTATAACAATTAACACATATTCTTTTTACATGTTGCTTTTGTATAAAGAAAAGAAAGCTTTAAATTTGTGACCTATAGTTTTTTTTTCATAGGTAACTTATGTTTTCTTTATGTTTGAGTGTTTATATTGTTATTTAAAGTATATTTGAGGTGCTAATAATCAAAATCAAGTTCTATTATGTTGATATATTGACTATGTAGAGTTTTAAAAGGTGTATAATTGATTTTCTACTCTTATAAGGTCAACTAAATTTATGGTAATTACACATCCGAATTTTTCAATAATAAACTACAATAAAGAGTCATCATGCATATGTGACTATAATAACTAGAGGTAGAAGAGAAATGGAACACCAAAGCAAACATGATGATGTGTAATTTTTTTTTATTTTTTATGTTTGAGTGTTTATTTTATTATAAAAGTATTTATGAGGTATTAATAGTCAAAATAAAGTCTTAATATGTTGATGCATTAATTAGGTAGAGTTTTAGAAGGCGTAGAAGATATTTTTTACTCTTATAAGGTCTACTAAATTTATGGCAATAATGACTCCGAATTTTTAATAATAAGTTATACTAAAGAATCATTATACATGTGTGACTTTAATAAGTAGAGGTAAATATTTTTTTATGTTTGAGTGTTTATTTTATTATTTAAAGTGTTTTGAGGTATTAATAATCAAAATTAAGTCCTACTTTGTTGATAAATTGATTAGGTAGAGTTCAAAAATGTGTAGAATTGGTTTTTTACACTTATAAGGTCAACTAAATTTATAATAATAATAATTCCGAATTTTTGATTAATAAAGAGTCATGATGCATTTGAGACTTGAATAAATAGAGGTAAAAGAGGAATGAAACGCCAAAATAAAAATGATGACGTGTCGCAAAATGGAAAAAAGATGACGTGTCGCATAATTAAAAGGGGTAAAAAGGGAAAAACACATAAAAAAAAAGCTTATGTGTCGCCTCGACAATGCACAACGCTTCGTCTATTATATATTTATACGATGATATGATATGGATAAGCGGGATACAACCCTCTTAATGCCAAATAAGCTACATTTCAAAAGTACCTCAAAAGCTGTTTTTCAGCTTATGCATTTTAAAGTTTTAGACTATTCTTCATTCTTTACAATTGCCACGTGTCATCTGTCGAAGCTTTCTCTTCCTTTTTCCTTTCATAGAATCATTTCACTTTTTCCATCTGATCAGAAGTCGAATTTAGATGAATGAGGCCAAGTTATGTTCAACTCGAAAAAATTCATTTAAGATACGTGAAGAACATATTAGGTACTTCTGGTGTCATTGAATTTAATAAACAAGGTACATTGTATGTATGCCTATAAGTAAACGCTTGTTTGATATTTTTGTGATTTCAACTTTGAAAAATCTGTTTCCATAAGTTGTAACAAACAATTAACAAACATGTTTCTATAAGCTTGCTGGATACTTTTGTAGCAAAACTAACAGTAGTGTCACAACTGGTCAACAATTCTAAGGAGGTTCATGTAACGGAAACCAAAACTAGAAGAGAGTATAGTGCCATTTTGGAAACAATAGGGATATCTATAGTCTTACTTACTTCTAGATGATGAGTCTAGTTGATCACTTTCTTTTTATGAAAAACTCCATGAATAAAATTTGCAACTTTGTTCATTACAAAAGTGAGCAATCATTTGCCTTAAAGCTAAATATAGGAAATCAGAAAACAACATTTATAGAAATAACAAGAGGCTGGCTACAAACATTTCAAAATAGCCCATCGGTCAACTTATTGTCTGGAATGACGAGTCCAAGTAACAGTTAATGGGTGTTAGTGTGATGACTTATTTGCCACCTAAGGTATGTTGTGATTCTCTTTACCTCCAAAAGTGCCACCTAAGGATATGTCTTAGGTGAGATATTGTGTTCGTTTTACAAGAAGAATGCGCACCCAAGTCGCGAGTTCGAATTAAGGTCGATAGCCTCTCAAAATTGCGACTTGAGTTGGTCAAAGTGTAGTTGCTTTTTTGCCATTCTTCCACTTCTTCTCGTCCTTCCTTTAAGAAGAAGTGGTGTGACTTTCACAAGCGGCAATTTCACTCGACTGTTGATTGAAAGCAGAATCAAAAAAACAAAAACTCTATTCCAGGCTACACTCACCTAGATCACCGTCTCAACCAGCTGCTGCTGTTACCGACACTGTTGTCTTTGCTGTGCCTTCTTCTATCTCTACTATGGAACGTACTGTAGATGAACTGGCAGTTTTTTTTTTCTTCTAATTATCGCATTTCCCAGGCGGGTAACTCTAGTGGTATTTTTGCTTCATCATTTCCTAGTTTTTCTGCATGTTCTGTAGCCTCAGGTACTAAACCTTGGTTATTAGATTCTGCTTGTTGCAATCATATGACATCAGATTCCTCTTTATTCTCTCATAAAATTTCTAGTTTGTCAATACCTCTTATACATATGACTGATGGTACTGCCTCACACACCACACATATAGGAGATATTTCCACACTTTCTCTTTCCTTATCTCATACTTTTCTTATCCCTTCATTGGCTCATTCTCTTATCTCTTTGGATCCACTTGTTAATCATGGCTGCACCATTCACCTTAACTCTTTTGGTTGCATTATGCAGGAAACGTAGACTGGGAAGGTAGTCAGGATAGGGTGTAAAATGGATCGTCTTTTTGTGATGGATTATCTCTATCTGCCATCCACCTCTGTTGCAGCTGCTTCTACCTCTTCCAAAGCTCTTCAACTTTGGCATTCTTGCTTAGATCATGCTTCCTTATCTAGGCTTCGTCCTCTTGTTTCTAGTGGATAGTTTGGATCTATTTTCGTGTCTGATTTTCATTGTTTACCATGTCAACTTAGTAAGTATTTAAAATTTCCTTTCAATAATAGTGATTCGAGAGCTAGCTAGTCAAATATTTGATTGAGTTCACTCTGATGTATGAGGTCTAAGTCTGGATCTCCTTATCTTGTAACCTTTATTGATGATCATTCTCGATTTACTTGGATCTGTCCTTTGAAAAATTGCTCCGAAGTTTTGACTTTTTATTCTACTTTTGCTAAAATGGTTCACTCAATTCTCGCGTACCATAAAAAATTTTCGTTCAGATAATGCCGTGGAATATACCTCTACCTCTTTCTTATCCTTACTTGATCAAGAGGGTACAATTGCCCAAACTTCTTGTCTTGGCACATCTAAACAAAATGGTAGAGCTGAATGTAAAGACAGACACATTGTGGAGAAAACAAATACATTGTTGCGCTCTGCTTCTCTTCCTGAGGCCTTCTGGGGTGAAGCTATACTCACTACAGTCTACACTATCAATCGCACACCTTCTCTTGTCTTAGGCAATATGTCTCCTTATGAGTGCTTTCATGGTGTCAGCCCCAATTATAGTCTTCTCAAAGTCTTTGGTTCTGTTTGTTCTGTTCAACTTCATCCCCATGAGTGAAAGATATTAGAACCTAGGGCTCACATATATTGCTTTCTAGGTTATGGCATAAAATAGAAAGCGTATCGCTGCTATGTTCCCATATCTCAGTGGATACACATTTCTCATCATGTTACCTTCAAGGAAAATATGTTCTTTGTACATGTGTCTTCTCTTGATCCTCCTAGTAGCACATCCTCACTTGAGATTCCAGCATGTTCCATAGACCTATTCCCTGATACTACAACATCTTTGCCTATACTTGCACCTGATGATGCTATTGATCCACTTGCTCCTAGTCCTTTCCCTCCACGCCAGCGTCTGACACTGCTCCACCATCTCCTCCTCAAGCCCCTCAGGTTAGTACAACTTCTGGTAGGTTAGTTCAACCTAATGTTCGTTTTAAAGATTATGATTACTCTGTTACTCTATCTGCTCTTCATGAACCTGCTACTTGTACAGAAGCTTATAAGGACCCTATGTGGCAGAAGGCTATGAATGATGAATTAGATGCACTTGCTAAGACTCATACTTGGGATTTAGTTGATCTGCCTCCATGTAAATCTATTGTAGGTTACAACTGGGCGTAGAAGATCAAGACACATGCAGATGGCGATATTGAACGTTACAAAACTCGGCTTGTAGTGGAAGGATAAATGCAGCAATATGGCATTGATTACGAGGAGACATTTGCTTATGTTACTCGTCTTACATCCGCCCGAGCTCTCATTGCAGTTACCTCTGCTCGCCATTGGTCTCTGTTTTAGATGGACGTAAAAAATGCTTTTCTAGATGGGAAGCTCACTAAAAAAATATACATAAAACCTCTGCCTGGTTATCCTCATCATCCACGTCAGGTGTGTCATCTCCAAAAAGCTCTTTATGGTCTCAAGCAAGCTCCCAGTGCCTGGCTTTCTAAGTTCAGTTCTATCCTCACACATCTTGGATTCACTTCCAGTGCCTATGATTCTGCTCTATTTCGTCGATTGTCTGACTCGGGTTTGATTTAGTACTGTTATAAGTTGATGACATGATCATTATGGGGGATGATCTTACAGGCATTCACACCCTTAACATCTTTCTCATTAAATAGTTTGAGATGAAAGATCTTGGTGATCTTCGATACTTTCTTAGTCTTGAGGTCACCTCTCATCACACTAGATATTTTCTTTCTCACATCAAGTATGCTTCTAATTTGGTCTCTAAGTCTGGCATCTCTTCCAGTGATACTGTTATATCCCCCATGGAGGAAAACTAGGAGCATAGTACATTGACTGGTAAACCTCTTTCGGATCCTACCTATTACAGACAACTAGTTGGGAGCCTAATTTATCCCCCTGTTACTCGACCAGATATTACTTATGCAGTTCATCGGGTTAGCCAGTTCATGACCGCTCCCTCCACCATTCACTTGGTTGTCGTTCTTCGAATTTTACAATAGGTAAAGGGTACTCTATCTCATGGCTTGCACTATCCGTCTGAATCCTCTCTACAACTCACTACCTTCTCTAATACAGACTGGGGACGTGATCTTGTCAATCATCGCTTCACTACAGGTTTCTATTTCTTTATAGGTAATTCTCTCATCTCCTGGTGCAGCAAGAAGCAGTCAATTTTCTCTCACTCCAGCATTGAGTCTGAATATCGCGCTCTTGCTGACACTACTGCTGAGTTAGTTTGGTTGCGATGGCTACTTGGAGACATCGACGTCCCTTTTGACTCTGCTACTCCTATTCATTGTGAAAGTTAGAGCGCTATCCAGATCACTCCAGAAAGAACTTTTTGCATTTCATTTCCAAACCTAACCTGGTCTCTGGTCGACCACCTTGAGTTTGAGGGGGGATATTAGAGTCAACTTCGTAAATTAAGGAATCTCAATAATTTACTCACGATCATATCAATCTTGTTGTATCTTGTCAATTCTTAATTTATATCTTGTCAATCCTTAATTTATTCACTTTATCAATTGCTAGGTCAATTGTAATGCCTCTAAATACAGGTCTCCGATGTACTCTTAAACATACATAAATACATAGAAATTATCTGTTTCAACTTATACTTGGACCAAGATGAATCGTATCATACGTAGGAACACTTTTCTTTTTGGTGTCTGGTATCTCGGACTCCCTTCTTTCTACTTTCAAAATTATTAATCTGCTCTAGAAAATTGAGCCCTAATTTCTACTTTAAAAATTATTAATCTTCTTTAAAAACTTGAGCAAGAAATGGAACATGCCTTAAGAGAGATTTTTTTTCCTTTTACTTATAAATGCAAAATTCATTTTGTCACATATGATGAACCATAAAGTTATTGACATGGTACGAACCACTTTACAATGTTGTTGGCTACCAAGAAAAATGGGTGAGACCTTCGGAAGCATATTTTGGATGAGCATCAACGGACAAAAAATAAAATTTATCTCTTGGATCATTTTTGGTTCGTAACATTTCTACTGGATAATGTAGGCAAGTCCAAATGTTTATTCCACTTTACATTGTTTTGAAAAAAGTAAAGACATTAGTATTCTGACAACAGGTCTAGTTCTGCCTCAAGTATTCTGAATCTAAAGACCATTGATGCCAAGAAAAATGGGTTCGCAGTCGATGTGGAGGTGCCACAAGGAATGCAGTCTGACTCAGATGCCAAGTGTGCTGATGTGGAACACAGCAAGGGTTGAGCAAAGGGAGAGACTAAAGGCTTCCCAGATAGAGCCTGAGGATGGTAGTGCTGTGAGGGAAAGGACTCGGGGTGAATATACGACAGTCACAGTCCGATGCTTAGGTCCAAAGTCAAGGCCCTGTATATTTCTCTCCCTAGAATTCCAGAGCTGTTGGATTCTAGAGTGAGAAAGTGATTTTGTCAAATGAGAGAATTTTGTTAAAAATAAAATCCAAAGTCCACTATTTATAAGCAAAAGTGTGCCTATGTCATCAGGGTGTCATCAGCTGACACGTGTCATCCCCTGTGAGTAACATGTCACTAGGGGGTCCAAAAATACCAGTTCTTTACGGACTGTCAGATTGCATATTTACCTGCCCTGCTCCTCACATCGTCGCTCTATCTGTCTGGAAAGAGTGGCTCCCATATCATCGGTGCGGCCAGAGAAACCCCTTGATCTAGCCACCAATCCAAGGCTCTTGTAGAGTTCCACAGGCCTGCCAACTGTATAGGGAAGACTCGACGCCCAACTAACAGGCGAACTAGGCCCAATGCCCTCCAGAGACCTGCTCCCATGTCAGAGTAACCCGGGGATCATAGTCCCTAGGGGTGCTGATGAAGCACCCAATGCCAGAGCACATAGGCCAGTCAGGTAGACACTCTGGCAAAAATAGTGCCTCGGAGGAGTCGCTTATCCCGCTAGCCGAGGTAGCATCCCGGAGGAGCAGTCTACCTGGCAGAAGGGGAGTCTTTGTACGGGAGCACTTAGAACTCCCAAGCATAAATAGTGTCTTAAAGAGTGAGCCTATCCCTATGGGGTGAGTCCTTGTGCAGGAACATTCAGAACATGTCAAGGTAGCACCCGGAAGAGCCGCTTACCTGACAGGCCGAGGTAGCATCCCGAGGAGCCGTTTACCTAGCAAAAGGGTAGTTAAAAAGCTACATAGTAGAGACAATGTCCCAGAGGAATCGCCTATCCCTACGGATGAGTCCTTGTGCCGGAGCACGTCAAGGTAGCATCCATAGGAACCGTCTACCTGACAAGCCAAGGTAGCATCACGGAGGAGCCGTCTACATGGTGGAAGGGGAGTTAAAAATCTCTCTGTCAGAGATAGTGTTCTAGAGGAGTCGCCTATCCCTACGGAATGTTGCACACTCTGGAGAGTGGGTCGAAGCATGTTCCATGACCAAGGCAAGATGCACATGGCATTGTGAAAGGATAGAGCAACGCAAGGAGTGTGGTAGTGTGACAGAGATCAGGGGGCAAAGTGATGCATCAAATGGATACGACGGAATGTTGGAGACGGTGCACGGGTACGGGTGATGGGCGTCGTAGAGTCAGTGTGCAGGCGAGGGCAATAGAGGTCACAAAAACGACCCATGGGAGTACGCGTCGGGCATCGCGGAGTTAGTGCAAAGACTCTACAAGGCTAAGGGAGAGCATGCGTTGAATGAGAGGTGGGAGGGGGAAGGCGCCAAGGTTGCTTTCAAGGATAAAATGCATGTGACTTGAGCATGGTCGTTTGACTAGCTTGGGGGCATTGAAAAATTTACCGTTGACTTCGGTGACGTGTCACGTAAAACAGGACCCCCAGTGGGTCCATAGGTGCAGCCAAGATAGGTTAGGAACATAAGTCCCTTGCGTGTGGTGTGTGTGGATGGGCGACCTGAGCGGGCGCCGTACGCATATTCGTAAGTTCACACTTTGAAGAATTTCTGCATTTGTTGGCCCATGAGTTGTTGACGTCGTCATTGCATGATGGGGATGAAGAGTAGATGGCTGGGGCCACCCTGCGCACCACCTACTGAAGCCTGAGTATGGTTTGGCAGCGACATGGGAGCACAAAGATGCGTGTAAAGGCTCGGTCGATTCGAGTTTGGTTAAAGTTGCAAGAAAAATTCTAAGTATAGAAGAGTATGAAATGGGTAACGGAGGGAGTAACATGAAGGGTGGCGCGCGAGGTGCACATTGACTTAAGAAGAATATTTTTTTTTGGCAGCGTTTGTGAGAATGGTGGTGATGGTGGTTGATGATGGTGATGGTGTTCAGCCGTCAGGGTTGAAGGGTGGGGTGAAGTGGTTCATCAGCCCTAGTTGTCAGGTGTGATGTGAAGGTGGTTGGGTGGTTGGCCATTGGTTCGTCGGCCTTGGTTGTCGGCCATGGTGCGAAGGCCTTGGGGTAGAAGAGGCCAAATAAGGGTGAAGAAGAAAGTGAAAGAGGGAAAGAGGCCGAGGGTGGCCGAAGTGAGAATGGGGGAAGGAGGGCCACACGAGGTGCTTTGGTGTTGCCTTGGGTGAAATGGGAAGAGTGGTCAAGAAGTCGCCGATGGTGGCCGAGCCCAAGGGGATAGAGGCTGACGAGGGTAGAAGGTGGATGGAGGCCACTGGTGACGAAGTGGGAATGTGGGCAGATGGGGAGGGGGGATCGACGGGGAGGGAGGGGTCGGCCGGGGTAAGGGGTTGGCCATGTTAGAGAAGGCTGAAGGTGAAAATAATGAGAAGGTTAGAGCGGCGAGGCAGGATCATGTAGTTGTTAAGGGGAGGGGGTCGACTGAGGTAGGGGGGTTGGCCAGGTGGGTCGGTGGGGAGAGTGGTCGAAGGTGTGGAAGAACGGAAAAAATGGAGAAGGCGGGGTAGCTGCGCGCTGGCAGCATGAGGAAGTGGAAAAAGGAAGAGGGGAAAGGGGAGTCGGTGGGGGGGGGGGTCAGTCGGGGGTGGGGGATGATGAAGAAAAAAGAAGGGAAAAAGTGAAAGAGGGAGGGCGGCGACGGCATCGTAGGGTTGTCGAAGGTGGCCGAGGGGCAGGGATAGAAAATAGAGGGACGAGGGAAGGGAGAGGTGGTCGCCGGCTAGGGGGGAGGACCGGCGATAGGACAGCCAGCCGAAGGAGCCGAGGGACGTTGGCGGAGGTGCAAGGGGGTTGCGGCACTTGGTGAGAGAGAGATTGATTATAGTGCCAAATTTTCAACATTGAGACTGAGAGAAAATGGCTTTGTATCCCCAACTAAACAAAATTAGGTTTTTATTTAATGTTAGTTTGGACTTTTATATTCAACCTTACCTACGACATACCAATAAGATTAAATTCAATTCAATTTCTCATGCTGAAATTGCAAATCTTTTTGGTTTGTTAGGGTATATCCTTCTAAAGTTAGGGTTAATGGTAATATTGGTGATGAGTTGCCAAAAGGATATAGGTTTGTGTAATGTGTATGTGATGTGTGTGTGTGTGTGTGTGTGTGTGTGTGTGAAAATGAGAGAGTGAGAAATCGGAAGGAAAGTTGTGAGCTGAGTAAGTGTGTTATGTTCTGGGTAAATGGCAGAGAACATGAGGAAAAAGAAGATGAAATGAGTTTGTTCAGTAGGAGTGGTACACTGTCCTTGAACAATTGCACTGCGTGCTGTAGGATAGCTTGCAGTTGTCATAAATAGCTGAAACTTTTTAGAAAATTTCATGTGGCAATATTAGAATTACTAGTGAAATTTCCATATCAAGTTCAGTTTTTCTAAAATTTTGTTTTGAGCCTTTAAAATTCATTTATTAAACTCTATAAAAATTATAGTATTGTTCATATCGTGTAAGGAAGTTTTAGTTTCATGAATTTTAGAGTTGATTTGGTAACTTTATCTGTATCGCATTTCCTTTAGCAAAATGAATGATTTTAAAATTGTTTCAATGCTTTTTAAATTCTAATTTTAATTTCTATATTTTTTTCATATATTGTGAGGCTATTATAAAAATTCTGGGACTTTGATTTGAGCTAGAAATATTAATGGTTATTTTTGGACTTTTCTTGTATTGAAAGAACTTATCGTAATTCAAAAAAAATTTAAACATTCATATACTAACTTTTTATGTTGCTTTAAGCCACAAAAGTATATTATAAGGATTTATTAAGAATTTTGAATTTTTATTATGTCCCGTCGATTATGTTTGGCCGTACGTGGGACCCATTTCGATTTGAGTTGTGTTGAGAGTGTCGAAGTGAGCAACATTTAAGAAATTAGTATTGGGTTCATAGTTTACGAGACTAGATTATAGTTTAACATTTGTCAATTAAGGTTAAATCAAAGGATTTGAATGACGCATAGCTTAGATCGAGGTAAGAGAATTCAATTCAAAACTCAATTCGTCATATTTGACCTCATATATTTTTATTCTGATTTGTTATCAAATATCATTGGACTATGTTTACCTTTTGATTAGAGAATGCATTACATGCCTATAAAACCTCACTTTGAGTGTTAAACGACCTTTGAAACTCTTATCGATGCTCAACATTTTTTTGCCCGTCAAGCATTGCATAACATGTTGAATTAGTGATTTATTATTCTTCTGTGTATTGACATGAGAGTCTGTGTGTATTGGAGGGAGTTGGTGTGTATTGGAGTAGTTGGTTTGTATTTGTTTGGGCTAGTACTTTGATGGACTAGTTAGTGTACATATGTATATGTAGTTTGTGCTAGTGACCTTTGCATGTGTGGCTTTGTTAAATGTTACCCTGCACTGCCTGTGTGGCTTTGCATTTGTTCATGTTCAATATCATCTGTAATTATTTGTATCGTATCCAAAAGTCCAATTGATATCTGATCGAATGGGATTGAGTTAAATATCTCTCATATATTATTATCGTATTAAATCAGTAAATAGTTTGTGTCACTCCATCGATTCTTGAGCGACCTTACTGAGCTCTTAAGAGCCCAACTTATTTGATTCCTTTCCGCAAATAAGATCAGCATTAGATTGCTTGGGATTGGGTTTATAGCCAAGCGAGAGAGTTAGTATTTAGTTATCATATTGGTCATTAGAACCCCTACATGGGTAAACTTTTGCTAGTTTATTATTAATATTTAAATTTAGTTTTCCGAGTATGATTGTACACTGAGGGTATTACATTACTTAATGGTTTAGCTGCTCTGACAATAGTTATTTATTGGGTTGTGAGGATAATATTTTCCTTGTGTAAATGATAGAGTGAGTGATTAACGTTTTGGATTTTCCAGGGCGTTACATAAAGTATATGAAAACTCTCAATATTTCACTTGTCATTGATATTGGAACCACGTTATACAACCACTGAAAATGCATGCTAGCCTGATAAACAATTTCTTGCAGCAACCTTTCTGTTTTTCATTAACCAACAAAGGAACTTCAGCTGACATCTTCCTTGGTGTTTACACAGAAGGTGTAAAACCCTCATGAGTTGGAAGTTTATGTTCCACTAATTTCCTGTCTAAACCTGGCATATCATCATAACTCCAAGGAAAACAATCCTTAATTTTTTCTACCAGATCGATCACTTGCCTCTGAACTGTGTCATCAAGGCAAGTACTAGCAAGAATAGCGTCGAATCCTAAGTTTATATTACTTCTAGCAAAGGACCTTGAACCTCAACTCTCAAGTCATCCATGTTTGGTGGAGCTGTTGTCAACTCTTCAACAAATTCTCACTAACTTAAGTAGACTATCATCCATCACACATTCAGCCCAACTGATAGTAGATAACCCTTTTACCCAACAGCTTACGAAAAGTAGCAGTTACGGTAGCTTTCCCTAATTTCCTTTTTTCTTCACTTATTCCTACCTTTTTGTTCTTTCTTGCAAAACAACCCCCCTTTGGTTGCAACCAATATATCCAAGTCAAAATGTTTTTCAACAAATTTTTGACTCATTCTTTCATCGGGAGCATAAATCAGTGGTACCTTCTTCTCTGATCCTATTATTTCTGTAGCTTTGTAATTACTCATAACAACTACTCCCTCAATCCCTCATAAATCCATCATTTTTTTTTTTGCATGCAGATTAAGGATTTAAGTCACATATTGTGTGTTTCCTATTTTATCCTTTAGAGAGAGGAGGAGAAGAAAGTGGGTCAGGAGAGTGAAAACGAGTTGGTGGAGAGTTAAACATGGAGAGAGAAATAAGAATAAAAGTGTAAAAATGGTAAATATGTAAAAATACCTACAGAATCTTTCTTAATTGAAAAAATGATCAATTTTTTTGGGACAGCCCAAAAAGAAAATATGATCAAATTTTGTGGGACCGAAAGAGTATATTTTTAGCTTAGATGGTTGAGACCCCATTTCATTAAATCTTACTATTAATCTTTGTACAGTTGTTCTTCATCGGCTGCACTCTTTAACCGGTTATGACTATGATCACACAATCACCTCGCAGCAGACAACTTCCAAAGGCCTCATTTCTTGTTGATAGAATAGTGCTTCAACACAATTAAGTTTGTAATAAATAGTTTATCATCTACCCGCAACTGTTCAGCATCTGTACGTCTATCAGCTTCTTCTGTCCAAAAGGTTAACACTTGATGGAGGGAATATACACAACCATTCACATGCATCCAGTCTCTTCCTCGTATATGATAACAAACGAAGGAGACATCTTGATTATCTTTCGTACAATCAACTCAACTTGTAACATTGTAAGTCCCCCAACAAAATTACAAACCATAATCTCAGAAGGATCAGTCTCCTTCATTTTTGCAGAATTTATTTACCATTCTGCTAGGCGAAAGCTAACTGTTTCCCCATTATTGGCGAACACTCTACTGCAAGTTGGTTATTCATGTCCTTACAAACAAAGGGTTTACTGTAATATCTTGAAATTTTCCGGAGCGTTAACCACTCAATCGATCAATGCTTACTTATTCAATCATCTCGATTCTACTAAGAATACCCCAATACATATATTAGAGTTTCTACAATAACTCAAATGTTTCGGTCATTGTTCCTAAATGCAAGGACTACATTAATGAACTCAACTAAGTAAGTTACACACTGATTTCCCCTGCAGGGGCGTAAGTAAAGAAAACAATGAAAATCAAATCTAAACCAGCTCCGTAATCAAGCTCACTGTTCCGAAATCTTACTGATGATTATTTCCTAAAGAAAATAACATAAAAGGGGAGTGAGCTTTCGAGAGTTCAGTAAGATCGCTCAGAATTTGATAGAGAACACAACGATTTTGGAAGAATATATCAATGACAATATGAAAGAATATTCTCAATTTCTCAATTCAAGATTTAACAGATACACTTTCTATTTCACTGAAGCAATGCAAATGATATTGAATATAAGTATAATGCAAAGTCACACAGGCAGTGCAGGGAAATCACTCAGTAAAGCCACAAAGGCAATGCTCAATAACACTGTAGTTACATATGCATATGAACACTAGCTAGACCCTCAAGGTACTACCATCTCCCGACAGTAACAGACCATCCTTATATCGCCCTCGATACAGACTATCCTTATATCGCCCTCGATACAGACCATCCTTATAACTCTTCAATACACTAACTCATGTCAATATGCAGTGTAAAAATCGATGATGCAATGATTATATTGATACACAATGAGAAATAAATATGTAGCAACGAAAGGAATTTTCAATAAATATATAAGGCTTAAAACAGTTTATCAATGGCAATCGATGCAATTTCATCACAATTATAACTGAGTCCAATGGAAACATCAAAAACAATTTAGAAAGAATATTTACGATATCAAGCAGATGAAATAGGATTTCGGAAGGAATTCCTTACCTCGATCCAAGTGCTAAAGCTAAAATGCTCTCGATCAAATCCTCAGAGTTAACCTAGGTTGGCAAAGTCATTTATGAGAACACTATCCATACTACTATATAATAAACCTAATATAACTATCCACAGCGTACCCACTTCTCTATCCGAAATGATAAAAATCAGAGTGGTTTCCCACACGGCCAACCTATCCTGAAACTCGTCACACTCCCCGAAACTCAGAAATATCTCAAAAATGTTCTTATCGTTCATTAAGAATTATTTATAGCTTAATACAACATATCAAATAAAAATATAATTTTTGAATATTTTTGAATAAAAATAATTTCCTTGACTACACTAAAAACGAATTAATTGCCATAACTACTTCTAGCTGAAAATAAAGACTCATATTTTTTTTTTATAAAAGTCTTAATATATGTATAAAATTTATAGAAGTAAAAAATCAAAATTTTAAAAGGCACTAAAATTATTTCTTTATTTTTTGTTTTGCTAAATTCAATGCGATATAAAAAATGGTAATATATTAACTCCAAAAATTACCAAATTTTTACTGAGTCTTTCTTATACTGTAAAACATTTTCATGGGTTTAAAGTCTTCAAAATATTTTTATAAGTTTAAACTTAGAGAAAATATAACAAATACATACGTTATCAGAAAAATATGAAAATTGAATAGAAATTATAGTATCACCCTACTACTCTTCCCGTAAAGTTTTAACATTTTTTGACTACTATACAATTTCAAACGTTTACGTGGCATACCCGTGCATAAACCCTTTTTGCAGTTAAATTAACCCACTCTTCTTCTTCTCTCCGCCACAACCCTATTTAAACAAACCCCACACTCAATTCACAGCAACTCTCCTCCCTTCATTCCACACTCACAGGTTCACATATTTAAATATACACGTATAATACAACTCACACACACACATCACATGTAATTACACACACCCAATTTCACCACCAAAACCCATTTGCCATGACCACCCGTCCCTCTTTCTTCTTCCATTTAGCTCACTCATAATGTAAACTCACACTACACATGCACACAACCATCCATGCATTTCGCTCACTCACCTTATATATATACACAAACATTGCTGCACTTAACACACTATACTCCAAGCCTCCACCACAAACACACACACTAGAGCACATAACACACCCAACGCGCACACGCAAACCCAGTACACAAATGAACACACAGCTGCCCTCTTTGCACCTATTTCAGTTCACTCCCTCTCTCTCTATCTTCTCTTCCTCTAAACCCACATACACACATAGCACCATAGCCCACACACTCATGGACGGTTTACCGACTACACACACACAGCTTTCACTCACAGCACTCACAAGGAATGGGCAGTCCTCCTGTCATCAATTAACCCATCACAGAAACTCTTAAGATTACAGAAAGCCTGCTTACTTTCAAGAACCCAAAATGAAAACACTGCCCATGATCTCTCTCTCTCTCCCCTTCCATCTCTTTTCCAACGCATGAAGTCACAAAATCAACCAATACTAGCCCAACACATACAGTTAAACACACAAACTCTACCCATTTTATCTCTTACACACCCACTGCCTCACGGCAGTGCAGAGGCAGAGGCAACCGAGGGCACAGGGGGGCACGTGCCCACCAGCTGCCTTCGATTTCTCTATCATTTACAGTACACCAACAATGGTGCCTCTACTGCCAACATGGATGAAGATGAAGTCCTCTTCACTGACCACCTCCACCGTCCATTGCATCAACATCATTCACCTTCATTTTTAGGTCAGGCGGTAACAGCTTTTGGGGAGGAAACATGTTAAGGGAGGGGGAAAGAAGAAGAGAAGGTAGCAGTTGTAGATGGGTGATGTGAATGATGATCTACTGGGATGTTACGGTGCTGATGTAATAGAAGGTGATATTGGATATGGTGGTAGATGGTGATGTCAATAGAAGGGGAGATAGAGAGAAGAGAGGAGATGACTTTTATGGATGGATTTAAAGGCCGAAACATTTCGGCCATTGATCATGTTAAGGGTTTGACAGTGCAAAAACAGAGCTGCATATGTTTTAATAGTACCACTAACATGTGACGCTGTACAAGAAAAATGTCATGTTAAATATACGATACATTTACAAATTTGCACTTAAATTAGAGGCACACGAAAATAAAACACCTTAAAATTAAAGAGTGACACTTTTTTAAATAAGCATCCTAAATAAATGCCCCCTTTATATAATATTTTATTGAAAGTAGGATATAGCATCTCTATTGTAATACAAAAATATAACTAAATGTATATTTAGTAATCTTTTCCCATAAAAGTTTAACAATAGCGTCAAAATTCCTTTAGTGACAATCTTTTGTCATTGAAACTCTTACAACATAGATGTTGTACAACATAGGATCCTCATCCAATTTTTCATTGTGACCTAACTCCAATCTTCGTCTCTATAATCATCTCTTTCATCCTAAATTTGTATCACCTATATTTTCCTTTGATTTCTTTGTTTTTTTCATACATGCAGACCATGTGGACATGTGTGTATCATAATTTAATGAGTCTATTCTAGTCTAGTAAAGTGGATGTTATATTTAATGTGGAATCAAATTGGCATAAAAATATATGGATTACGCTTAGATTTACTACGGGCTAGAAGTAAGTGTCGGAATTGGCTACCTATAAAATTTAGGTAATTTCTCTTGTGCCTTTTCGACCTATGCTCGTTCGAGTTACTTGTTTGTTGGGTTCAATACATTTTTCATGATACTTAGGCTTAGGACTATTTTTTTATCAGTTAGGTGCCCACCTCATGCACAATTTCTAGCTCCGCCACTGCCGGGCAGTGGGTCTTCTTCCTTTGCTTTCTCCTTTCTCATGCACACATACACACCAACATCACACGCACATACCTTCACTATCACACACCAACTCACACTCAACAATCCATACCCATCTCCACGTTTGTACACCCAATACATGCACTCACATATACACTCACAGACTTGCTGCACACAGATTTTCACACCCATGTGCACACGTACACAGCAACAATGCACACCATTGCACAACAATGCGCATATCCACATACATAGATGCACACTCATAGCTGCACATAGCAGCACAACACTCACTCTCACGGCTGCTTAGCAGCCCTTCTTCCTTCTCTCTCATGCATGGTTTTCCCTTCTTTGCCGAGTACATACGCAAACTATTTTCTACACAAAAACAGACACATTCACACACATACATGCGCTGCACTCTTCTCTTCATACGCAACCTGCTATCCTATTATTCACAACAACCCAATCACTACACACCCTTGCTCACGGCACACACTACACATAAAATCCACACACATGCTGCCCCCGGCAACCTCTCCTTCGCACCCTCACTGTGACTGCCGTCACGACAGTTCTCAACCACACTCACACACACTTGTACACACACTCAAAAACACACGCACACAGCTCTCTCTCTCTCTCTCTCTCTCTCTCTCTCTCTCTCTCTCTCTCTAGCTCGCATGCCCACAGCCCTGTCATGCCTGTCTTCTCTCTCTAAAACCCACATCCACGAATACACAACCCACATATCTCACGGTATCCTCATCCAAGGTCACTCCAATCACATATCTTCACAAAAACATCAAGACCCATTTACGTGTATCTCAGCCACCTACGTATATATGTGTATATGTGTGTGTCTACACACACACACACACACACACATATATATATATATAACCATCACACGTATGAATTTAAAACTTTTCCATTACCCTATAAATCACGACTCCCTCACCCACGTACACATGGCTGCACGCCCAGCCCCTTAATCCTGTGAAACACTAAAAAAGGTTACCAGAAAAACCAACTCGATCATCGAAAAGTAATCTTTTCAATCCCTTCTCTGAAGATCTCTCTCTCGGTAACTCTCTCTCTTAGCCCCAACTATGAAGCATACCAGAAGATGGAAAAATATGGGTGTTGACGGCTGCCCTAGATGATACTATATATTTATACGAAAAAGAAATAAAACCGTAGTTAGACAAAGACAAGAAAACCCTTCTCATCCTTTTGTCGCTAAAACTTCTTATCCGAATTTATTATCTCGAAAATGGTCTAACAATAAATCTTTATGATAATTTATGCGCTAAGAAAATTTAGCAATGAGTTATTATGATATCTCGTTTGACAAAACGTCACTAATAAGTACACCACTACTAAAAATTTTAATTGTCACTAAAAAGTTTTCGAAAATGTCACTCACGCTAATCAATATTAAAGGCTTCAATTGATACCACTTATAAGAGCTATCATTAAATTTCAACTTGTGGTTCATAAAACTTGTCGCTGAAGATTGTCGATAAAAATATGGTCACGCTAATTGCCACTAAACACTTCAATCAATATTACTTATAACAATTAACATCAAATTATTAATTATTGTTTCTAAAATAAATTTGTCGCTAAGTGTCATAAACTGTCACGCTCAGCTCCTCTAATCTTACAGCATTTTGTTTTAAAAAATATGTCGCTAAAATTGACCTAAAAAATATATATTGCTTACCAAAATCGTCGCTAAAGGTCAAATAAATAACTAATTGAATTTTTTTTTGCCATAAAACCAGCATAAAATTTTGGGGTGTTACAGTTTAGATGTTAAGTGGTTCATAATCTAGTTTTGTCAAAATCATTATGTCCCCTTGATCAATAGTGATCCCAGAATTGTCACTTAGAAGACCTTTAGTATAAAGCTACTAAAAACTGGTGCACTGTCATCTTCTATATCTCCATCTACGTATGAAACTTGCCCCATCTTATGATCAAATATCATTGGAAAAGTCAAAACCATATTCCTGTAGATAATGGTTTTGTGTTCGCTAAAGAACAAAAGTGTCTTAACTTCTTCAAATTATTCTCACCCATGTCAACATTTGGCTTATTATTGCTCAAAGGCTCCATACCAGTTTCAACTCCTTTATCCTACTTTACGTCCTCTGAAACTTTCCTTCAACTGCTTCTTTTTTTTAAGTTTATCCTTGACTCATTTCTCTAGTTCAAGTCCATTTTTTCAGATCTACTTGGACCCTTTTCTTTATAGTAAACTTCCTTTGAACCCTTCATTTCAAAGTCCTTCACAGATATTGATAAGCCCTGGGGAAGAAAATTTTCTTCCAACTGAGTGAAATAAGTTTCTCTCACCAACTGAATATCATTTATCATCCTGTGTTATTTTTGGTTTGATCATTGCTAGCCTTTGCCTTATAGGACCTAGACCAAGATTACTTAGACCAAAAATGTTTTGGTAAACTGTTTGTCGTTGATGTAGTTTGGATAAATTATCCTCTCATATCCATTTCTTTTCCCTGGAATAGATTTCCTTCTAACCTCTTCTTTTGTTCTATACCTTTTATTTTCCTTGGCAAATGAATGTTGTTAGGTCAAGTTGCACAACTCTTTTGATCATCAGGTCTCATAGAACTTTTAACCTTTGGCCCTTGATCACCATCCATCATAGGATGTGGAATGATCCACCCTGATTCATTACGGTGGTTTGAACTTAATTGATTCAATTGTTTAAGAGTAGTTTCAATTCTAATTGGTGAAGACTCTACACTTCGCATATCACTATTGGTTGGCGGAGATGTATTAGACTGTTGCAACTTATTACTTTTGCAATGGACAAAGACAAATTTTGAATTCACACAGAAAATGCCTTGATAACATTAGTACTGAAAGTTTTTGGCCTTCCATTAGCCTTTTGTTTTTTTCCACCGTCTTGACTAGAGCTATCTTGGTTCTTTATGTACTTTATAAAAGCCATTGTTTGGCTATCAATTCTAGCTAGTAATTTCACCACCATAGTATGTATTATGACCTGAGTTGATAAACTTACCTCGTTCATGATTCGCTAACCATTCAGTCATTTTCACCAATAGTTTGTGATTCACGGATTGCTGGTACTCCTCTTACATCATTGACTTAGTTCAACTCAATAACATTAGTGGCATTGCTAACTCCACTGAAAACACCATTTATGGTGTTTCCATTTTCTTGTACGGCATTACCACTAGTTATGCAATTATTGGCAATATATTTCTTGCATTACTATTATTTATGCCATTATTGGCAGCATAATTGTTACTCATGTCACTGTTGCAATATCATTCCTTTGAACTTTGTTTCCGGTACCATTATTGGCAACACTACTTCTTGCAATATAGTTAATGTTACCTAGGCTTACATCTTATTTTGATGATAATTACAAATTGATTTATATTCTAATGTGTGCTTTGAGTGAATTCTTAGTAGGTACACACATAAACACTTATGAAGACACATTTGAGAAGTTGGATAGATGGATTAAAGTCAAAAAAATTTAAAACTATAGTGTATATGCTATGGAAGTTTTATCAAGTCTAATGTCAAAGAGCAACAAAAAAAATGTATAGGTTAAGTTATTATGAATTATGATTGACCTTTACTTTTATGTAAATAGCCTTGGTTTGATACTCGGAGTGATGACTATGACCTAAAATGACCTTAAGACACCTTGTGCATTGAATGTAAATTCATAACCTTTCACAAATATTTCTTAAACATGAGTAAATTTTGGAACTCACTCATATCTTCTCAAAAATGTTTTTGTTGCTAATCTTTTCATATTTGATAAAACTTTTCATTAACTTTTCAACACAAAAAACTACGCATCAAGTAATACCCCGGATTTTTGGGTTCAAGCGTGGATCCCTTTTGCCAAGTGTCAAGTATCTGGTGACCCTAGCTTGTTGACAATGTCCCTTGTTCCCGTATTTTTTTCGCACCATTAAGTTTTCAACCAAAAAACTTCTTTTGACGATACTTCATTCATCCGACCTTCGATTGAATTGATTCTCGTTTCTTTGAACTCGTATTTTCGATCTCTTTACCTTGAGTCTACAATGACTATTTTTTGACTTTTAATGAATAAAATCATTAGAAGGAAACGGGTAAAAACATTTCTGAAAAATTCGGTAGAAATGAATCCATGATTCATTCAAATCAATTTGGAATAGCAGTGATATCTCGGAGCTACTGAAAGATTCAAACGAATGAAAACATTTTGCTTCAAATGAAAATAGTTTGTTTTGAATGAAAAGTATTTTTGATCAAGAAAGAACAAGGACTAAAGGATTTAGTCGAATGGAATCATTTTTCGGTTGAATGGAATACTTTCGGTCGAATGGAAAGCTTCTTGGTCGGATGAAAAATAAGATTAAAGGAGACAATTTCACGACTGAAGAATTCAGTCGAAAGAATACTTTTCCTTCGAATAAAAGTGTAATTTGTCAATTAAGGTTTTCTTTTAAATAGTCGTTTATTTCTTTCCAACCTCGCGTTGTTCTATGTTTCTCTTCCTTTACGACTGAGAGAGCAGGAGGGAAGGCTTGGAAAGCTCTTTAAGTTCTAAGGTGGTGTATTAGAAGATTTTCATTACCAAAAAGCTTGATTAAGGTATGTGATTTTATCGTTTTTGCTGTGACAAAGGGTATTTCGAATCTGAAAGCCTATGTTTTCGTCAGTCCTATTCATCTTTATTTGTTTATTTTTGGTTTTGTTCAATTTTCTTGCCTTCGAACATTGGTTGTCCTTTACTAAATGTGCCCTGATGAGCATACTTTGAATCCGTACATTTGTGGTCGTCAATTTAAAATTGACATTGACTATGTTTGAACAACTCTCATTTCGAGAGGGTCCTTTGGACACATGTTTGAGTATGCTGGCGATCAATGGACGCCTAGCACACTACCAGTAGCATGCGTTTGATGTTTGTACGTTTGGTTCAATGTTTGGGTCTTATCACCAACATAGTCACCGTATATTTTGTTGTGTAACATTCCCTGCATATTATATATATGTTTAGGGTGAAATGCTTAATTACATTTGGTTCAATAGTTGATTAGAAAATATGAATTGGTCATATTTCATCGAGTATTTGTTATTCGTTTTCATTAGTTCTGCTTTGACATTCTGTCAATTTTGGTACCTTACTGGGCTATTCGAGCTCACCCTATTACTCTATCTTGCCCCTTGCCACATGTGAAAAAAGTGACTAGGATTCTTATGAAAAAATTGAAGTTTTGAGAGTTAGTTATTATTAATTAAAATTTGTAGTTTTGGTTTGAGAACTTTACTAGGATGTGGGTAATTTGATTGATTTGACTTGGTGTAATTTGTTTAAGCCACAGCATTTTTAGTAGATTGTTTTGTAAGGGATTATTAAGAGAATAGATTGTATTAGATTTTTGTTTTATGGAAATATTCTATTCTAAAGGATTTAGTTGATCTATGTATACCGTTGTCACCAGAGTTATAGCGGTATTTGAGGAACTTTGATTTCAGTCACGGCTTCTGTTTCGGGGTCGTGACACATCAATCCAATTTTTCTAGAAAAAGTTATGCCCATACTAAAAAAAAGGAGGGTTTTGTGAGGCAGTCGAGAAATGAGCAGTAAGATAATGCAGTCGACTACATTAAGAATGCAATCGACTTTATTGACTGTTGGTTGAAACATAAAGGCTAGTTTGCCTAAAATCATGCAAAATCTTCCATAACGACTATATTTGATATCTACCCGGTAAAAATGATTTGGAGCTTCATCATACATTATGCAAATCACATTATAAGCCTCCATTCATTAGAGAAACATTAAGGCTCATAGATTAATCTTTTTTCTCTTTATCTTCATGATTTTACATCACTAAAGAGAGCATCTTTGTGAGCAATTCTTTGATTAAGAATGTGTATTCTTCAAGTCATCAATTCTCTCATCTCTTTATTGTACTAGACCTTCATTTGTACCCATTTCCATTCAAGAGGGTTACTTTGTACACATTTGATCTTTGTAAAAGAATTGTCATCAGGGCTTGTGTTTGTCAAGTCTTGGGTGAACTTTGTGGATTCGATCAAGGCTTGTGCTTGGTGAAGGGATATCACCAAGTGTAGTAGGGTTTTGATCTTGACCCAAAAGAAGATTGTTTTTAGTGGATTTTAGTGTTCTTGCAAGGGACTTCCTTGAAGAGGTGGATGTAGGCTTAAGGGTAATTCAAGCCCAACCATTCAAATCTCCTTGTCAAGTATCTCTAACTTAATTTATTTACTTATTACTCTACAATTGCTTGAGATTGTGTAGTTAGCGTCTTCATTGAAATATTACTTAGTTTGATTGAAATTCATGATTGTTTTTAGTTTAAATTCCCTATTAATTTTCAAAAATCCTATTCACCCCCTGTAGGGTTCTTTTATTGGTGTCAAGTGGTATCAGAACCTCAGCTCTTGATTTTTTGGTTAACACCTCGAGAGTTAAAATGTCATGGGGTTTCCTAGTTTTGAGAGGAGTTCTATTACTTGATCTCCACTTTTTTGTGCGTCTTCATAGAATATGAAAAATTAAGATAAGAGTATTTTTAGAATCTTTAGATTTTAAAATGTGGAGAATCATTAAAGATGGCCCTTATGTTCCAACCAAGTTAATTAGAAATAAGCTTATGCTAAAGGAGAAATTCGAATTTAATGACTATGATAGAAATATAATTTGCATGAATTCTAGAGCTGAGAATTGTCTTGTTTGTGCTCTAAACCCAAATGAATTCACTCGAGTTATTATGTGTGATTCAGCTAATTAAGAGTATATAGAATACACTTCAAGTTGCTCATGAATGGACTTCTCTTCTTAGAGATTCGAAAAATGAACCTATGGCATAGAGAATATGAATTGTTTAAAATATTTTTTCACAAATCAATTATGGAAATGAATTTTTGTTTCATTAAAATTGTTAATATTTTGAAACAATTAGGAAAAAAATTTTCTAAGGGTGATTTTGTGAGAAAGGTAATTAGATCATTACGTAAAGAATGAGATGCAAAAATCACCGGACTTTAAGAATCAAAGGATCTCAATACCCTCTCGTTGGATGAATTAATTTGTTCCTTGATGACTTATGAAATACAACTCAAATAATTAAGGCAAAAAGGTCTAAAGAAGAAAAAGAAGTACATTGCTCTTAAAAGTTTCATCAATAATGGATCAATCTTCAAGTGAAGAGAGGAAGATTTGAATAAAAAAGAGATAGACATACTTGCAAAGGAATTCAATGAGATTCAAAAAATGAAGAAAGTTGGAAAGTCACACAAGAGAAAGAATGATTCAAGTATGGAGACTACCTCACAAGAGAATAAGAAAAAGAAAGGGTCAAGAAAGAAGCACTCTATAAAGACATCAACTGAAGCCGTCATTTGTAATGATAATGAATCAAGTGGAGATGAAGGTAGTGACTTCCATGATAGAGATGCAAATATATGCTTCATGGCTCAAAAGAAAGATGAGATAAATTCTTCACATAGTCATAGTGATAGCAATTGCTGTAATGATGATATTTATGATGCTTATCATCTTTTATATGAAAATTCGTGAAATTATCCAAGACAAATTGTTCTTTGACAAAACAAATACATTCAATTTCAAAAAAGCTTGATGTCTTACAAAATGAAAAATCATCAATTGAATGCCAAAAATGAATGCCTATCTAGCCATCGTTATGTAAAGTGTGTGTAAGATAGTTTGATTGCCATAGTTATAAATGCCCCTTCAAGTGAGACCTCACAACATATGTTCGACTTAGAAAAAACAAAATGAGATATTGAAAGCTGAAGTTGATGATTTGAAAAAAGTGTCTTGCCGAATTGTAGATGGTGAAGACAATTTGGACATCTTGGTTAGCAATCAAAATGTTTGTCTAGAGAAATGTGGATTAGGCCTTAATCCTTTGAGATTTTCGAGAAAGATTTCTCAAAACCAAGTTCAAAAGAATGTTCCTCCAAGATGATCGAAGACCTATTGCTCATTCTCTACACATTGTGGTTAGTCTAGCAAAAAAGGGCATACGACTAATGTTTGTCCCTGTAGAACTGTTTATGTTAGAGGTGTAAAGAAGATGTGGGTTGTGAAAGGTCAAGATTTTAAATTTAAAACTAACACCTATGGACCCAAGAAAATGTGGGTACCAAAAGCTAGACCTAAATTATGCTTGTAGATTGTCCAAAGAAAAGGGAAATAACAAGAAAAGTTTGAAAGGGATGAGCAACAAGCTAAATCTTAAGGTAGAGTAAGCATTCCAAGATTAGAGATGCTACTTCAAATGAGGATAGTCTCAAAGCTTGTCAAAGAGCATAGAACTTCAAGAAAATCTCTTGGGAGCTAAAATCCTTGGTAATTTACTAAGAGGGTAAAACTTAATGCTCTATTCAACATAGTGTTATATGTTATACTTATATACCATAAAGCATGCTTAGATTTTTCATATTTATATCTCATGATATAAATAACTTGTTTATTATGCACTCATGTGAACTATGATCTAAATTAGAAGTCCTTGATTGTTTACTTCTCTATATTAAAATCTTGAATACTTATAGGATTTAGATGACGATAAATGATCTTCTTGCACTTATATTAAAATCATTAATTGTTGATGACCATCATTCGCTTTGTGAAAATTCCATATTGAACTTATGTCATCTTAACTAAAAAAAGAGCATGACTCGGTTAGACGTTTAGTTGTATTTGTTGGATATTGTTGGCATTGATTGAGGGGAAGCATACATTAGAATTGAATATGCATACGATAACTTGATAGGGGTAGCTTACGTTCTTGAATCACATACTATCTTATTACTCTTAAAACATTCGTGAAGTAGATGAGACTATTAAGCTACATTGCATATCTTTCTTTGGGATTGAAGGAACTTTTGATGTCATCCGCATGAATTCATGAGTTATATGCACCTCGCATCATTATCTTGCTTATAACTATCTCTTCACACACGCATACCCTTGTCTTTTTGTTGATGACAAAGGGAGAGAAATAATCTTGATTTTATATGTTATGTGATTATGTGTTTGATAGAACATTAGAGAAAGGGCATATATTTTTTCAGTTGGAGAGAGCTAGCCATGAGCTTAATCACTATGTGAGAAGCATATCTTGTTTTAGCTAGGAGAGGCTAGCTATGAGTTTTATTGCTATATGAGATAAATTGACACATCTTGAATACACTAGAGATGATTGCATGTTCTAAGTGAGATTGTTGTGCTTAATTAACTATTATCTGATACATCTTATCTTATATAAGATCAATGTTTCTCATCTTTACAAAAATGGGAGATTGTTCGCCTATGAACCTAGGGTTACATCTTATATTGATGATAACTAGACATTTATTATGTTCTAATGTGTATTTGAGTGGATAATTAGTAAGTATATACATAAATACTCATGAAGACACATTTGAGATAGATGGATTAAAGCAAATAAGCTTAAAGCTATAGTGGACATGTCATGGAAGCTTTATCAAGTCCAATGTCAAAGAGTAACAAAGAATGCATATGCTAAGTTACTATGAAGTATGATTGATCTTTACTTTTATGTAACTAGTCTTGGTTTGATGCGACTACGACTTAAAATGACCTTAGGATACCTTGTGCATTGCATGAGAGTTCATAACTCTTCAC
This sequence comes from Escallonia herrerae, assembly GCA_033070095.1. Lineage (NCBI taxonomy): Eukaryota > Viridiplantae > Streptophyta > Magnoliopsida > Escalloniales > Escalloniaceae > Escallonia > Escallonia herrerae. The sequence continues at coordinate 87,989 of JAVXUP010001979.1, read as the reverse complement.
ACAATTTTTTTTCTTAAAAATGAGTGAACTTTGGAGTTCACTCAGATTTTCTCAAAAATATTTTAATGTGCTAGTCTTTTCATATTTTCATAAAACTTTTCATTAATTTGCCAAAGCAAAAAAGGTGCCTCAATCCCATTTTTCTAGAAAAAGTTATGCCCAAAATAAGAAAGAAGGTTTCGTGAGGTAGTCGAGAAATGATCAATATAAGAATGCAGTCGACTTTATTGACCGTTGGCTAAAAACATCTGTTGGTTTTGCCCAAAATCATGCAAAATCTGTCAATAACGGCTATAATGATTTGGGGCTTCATCATACACTATGAAAATCATATTCTAAGCCTCCATTCATTGGAGAAACATCAAGACTCATAGATTAAACTTTTCTCTCTTCATTTTCATGATTTTACATAATTAAAGAGAATATCTTTGTGAGCAATTCTTTGATTGAGAGTAAGCATTCTTTAAGTCATCAATTCTCCCATCTTTCTATTGTACTAGAGTTTCATTTGTACCCATTTCCATTCAAGAGGGTATTTTTTACACATTTGATCTTTGCAAAAAAGTCCCACTAATCCTACTAGTATTTGTGTTTAATTACAAATCTTCATTGAACAATAGGTAAAGGCTTGATTTGAAGTGCATATTCCTTTTTACCTTTCTTAAAAGACTTCTCCAAAATTGAAATATTAGAATTACAAAGTAAAGATACACCTATAAAGTTATTTGATTGATTGAAAAGGCCAAAGTATATGAATTAAGAAAATCGGGACTTAATCTCTGATTATCTTGCAAAGTTACACTATTGACTACAGAAACAAAGGCAAAAGGAAAAAAAAAATAAAACTAAGGCTAAAATTGTTGGTTGGCATAGTTGTGTCATCCTTCCTTCTTCATTTGATTTTTTATTATCGCTTCTTTTACCTGAACTTTGAGAATTTTAATTGTCCAAACCGTCAACTGACATGTCCTTCATCAATAAATATGGCCAAATGCTCCCGTTTTTGTGGTTTCTATCAACTTGCATGTTTGTTCGTCAATAACATCTAATAACTGCCTTAAACTGTTGCCTAGTCACGTTGCTATAGTTTAGGCCATAACTTCCTTCTCATTAATCAATCGACATTAAATTCTGAGACATATGCTTTGCTCGTAATTGCTCTAACTTATCGTTGATCAATCCTAAAATCAATTATTTTTTGGTGCCAACATAAGGTAATTACATTCTCATCTCAATTTCATTAAGCCTCCGTCGAATAAGAATGTAGATGGAGTAGGCGGCACAAATAAAAGCGAGAGAAGCAAGATCTTTTATCGTTATCATCGTGGCATTTCAACCATTGATTTTGGTTTTTTTCGAATTTTTCTTCCACAACATCGTTGACCAAATTCTTAGAAAGAGAAAAAAAAAACCCCATATCCCCAATCCATCCATCGTGTTGCTTCTGTGCACCGTGCCGCGCCGTCCACTGCTGTTCAGCTCGCCGACGGCTGCTACTCCCATTGCCGCCTGCTGCTGCTGCTCCAGTTTCCACCGGCTGCTGCTCCCATCGTCGTCTGCGTCGGCTCCTAGTCTCAGTGCTACCGGCTGTTACTCTTGCCGCCAACCACCACCAGGTTCGTCTCTCTCTGTGTCTCTCTAAATGTATAACCACTATGATTGTTGTGCTAAGATTGTAGAATCGGTTTGTGGTATCTGACTTCTATTCTGAATACTTATTGTCTTAAAATAGGTGCACACGCGCTCTGGGTACATTTATTTAGATGAATTATGTACGCCACGACTTAATACCACAGAAATGAAGTTTGTTGAAACTTGAAACCAAGCATGTACTGAGTAGACCGCAGACAAAGAAATAGACGTTAAGGAGGAATCACTATCGGACATGGAGCCTATGATTTCTTTTGAAGAAAGCATTGTTGCCTTGGCTGTTACTGTTGATGAAGATGATGGTGTCATGTTCAAAGTACTTACTATTTCTCGCTGGATTTGACGCTTTTTTTTAGCGTATGAAGTTTGTTAAATTGCCGTATTCAGGAAAAAATTTTAAGTAATTTTTTTTGGTTTAGGGCAATAATATCCATTTATTTTTATTCTGCGCCTCTCTTCGAAAAGGTGTGCCCAGGCTCCTGGTATCCTTTGCGCCTTAGGTGCGCCTGTGCCTTTAATAACAATGGGTGTGTTAGTGTCATGCTATCTGATTAAAAACTTTGCCGTGCCGAAATTTTCGGGAGGATATGGTTATGGTTTATGTTCGATGTCATTTTTCAGTATAGGCATTGTGGTAATTTTGGGTGCAAATTTAACCATTTTAGTGTCGTAGTTGTGGGTAACACATCAGGAAGTTTGAAACCAAAGTGTAATAAGGCATGCTAGAAGGAATTATGTATTTCTCAATTTTAGGCAAAATTGGCCATCATTTTGGATAGATTTTTTGGAGATATAAATTTTCGCACAGAATAGAAAGCTTCTTGTTGGTGGGGAACTTTGTTTCCATTTTGGGATATATTTTGCTAATTTAAGAAGGTTGAGTATTTATTTACGGAAGCCTTGGGGATGAGAATATGTTCATTTTAAAACTCAAAATCTTTATTTGTCCCATGAGACTACCATTGATGATCAGGTATCATTATGGTTGATAATGTTTGTACTAATTATAATTGTTGTCACGTACCCCTCTGATTAACATGTAAACTTTGACTTCAGTCGTTGTTTACCATATCTTCATATGCAAACAATACTTATTTACCTATGATTCTTGTTTGAGTTGAGTTCAGTTTTTTACATGTATCAACTTCAATCTTAGGAATTCGAAAAATGTCAAAGGAGAAAATCTAGTGACACGGAGGAAGTAAGAATGTGTGTCTACAAATGTGCTTCCGTATGCATGTCGCAGTGATTAGAGGGTATTCTACTATTCTCGCTTCCTACCTGATTAATATGTCAAAAGTCCGTCAATTAGAGTTCGTGTGCAATCATCCTCCGCACTACCTATTTTTGTTGGTTGTCCAATTCTAAAGAGGGTGATAAAGGATCAACAAACTAGATAAGGTAAGAGAAAGGAGAAGGATAAACTTGAACTATTTAAATTGTATCAAGGATGAGAATCAGGGGTAATTAGTGAAAAAAGATGAGGTGGGGAAATATTGTGAGGATACTTGGATAGGCTAGTTAACGGAAGAATTGATGCTAATCTATAAGAACTACATGACTTGTTTGGTGATACCAATCAGTGGTTTGGTACGTAGAGTTGAAACATCTGAAGTGAAAAGTGCAGGAACCTTTGAAAAAGATGGAAGTAGGGCATAGGACAAAACGATATCCAATACTGAGGTTTGGAGAAGCTTACTTGATGTGGGCATAGATTTGCTGGCTGTTGTCTAACAAATCTCGTGTTGTCTGAAAATGCTTTTGGAGTGGAAGAGAGCACTTTAATACCTATATATAAGAATTCACTAGATATCTAAAGTTGCAACAATCAAGCTCACAAGTTTTTGGAGAGGGTATAATTAGAAGGGACTAAAATATATGAGAATCAATTTGCTATCATGCCTGGGAGATCCATTACGGGAATTATTTTTATAGTTCCAACGCAAATTATGTTGTGGGATCTATAGGGAAAAGGAGTGCCTATTAAGGTGATTTAAGGATATGCATGATGGGCCGAGTACTAGTGTGAGAACAACCGATGGAATGACTAGGAGTCTGCAAGTACGTTGGATTTCACCAAGCGTTAGCTTTAAGCCTATATATCTTTACTTTGGTTATAGACGAGCTTCCTAAGAATATTTGGGATAAGGAAGGTCCCATGTTGTACATTATATGCGGATGGTATAGTCTTAATTCACGAGACTGGAAATGATTAGACGTCGAGTTAGAGTTCGGTACAAGTACTTTAAAATCCAAAGACTTAAGGTTAGGCAGGACAAAGCTGAAGTACCTGGAATGCAGTTTTAGTAACTCTAGGAGGAGGTCTATGGAGAAAGTAATATGGGATGGTCAAAGAGTACCTAAGAAATATATCTTTGTATATCTTGGAATACTAATGCACATGGAGGGAGAGCTTGACGAGGATGCTGTGAAAAATTTTGCCTACTGTTTTCACAGCATAGTAAGTAAAATTTGCCATACTTTGGAAAAGGAAAAAAAAAAGGCAGTTGAGTGTATCTTTCCTGTTCATCCAAGCAGATTTTTGTTGGATTGGTTTCGTTTTCTTGCTTCTTTGGCAGGTGTGTTACTGTTGGCATATCCGTGAAAAAATGAGCACTGCTTCATGTTTGTTAGTCGAAACCTTAGTTGTAGAAAACTCCTAATATGGTGACGTTTCTCTCTCAGAAACTCGCTTTTGCGATCCCAAGTTAGGAGCTCCATGGGATCTCGTCCCAAGTTAATATGGGAATTCGATTTCGTTAACTGGATAGAGATGCATGAAACAAGTGAGAGAGTATATGAAAATCAAGCTCTTTTCAACTCAATTCATTGTTTCTCTCTTCCTTCGAGTCCTTAAGGCCTCCTTGTCTGTTGTTACTGACAATGTAAACTATACTAAACAAATGATAATACTCTTTACGCATTTATTTATTGAAGCCGCTCCCAACCTCAAATTCTTCTTGGTGCTTACGCTCCCCCGCCCCCGTTCCCATTCTCGCCCCCGCCCCCGCCCCCACTTTGTGCAACTAAGGTCGAAACTATATGCTTTTGCGTAATGTCACTTAAAACAAACTATAATTGATGAAATATTGAGCACTTGAAACTTAAAATTCATCAGCCCCCTATGCCATTGTTACTCATATATATAGCTCTATATATGTAGATACTCTATGAACCTTAGCGTAGGTGCCCAACTTCAGTTGCACCTATCATCCTTTGTAATTGCATGTAGCTTTTTGCAGCTCTTCATCTTTATTTTCCCTTATGCAACTTTTGTCAACTTCCAGTTTGGCAAGTTAAATGTGAGCTATTTGTGCGAAAGTAATAAAATTTCAATCAGTATATGCCTCTGATTTCAGGAATGCACTGTGGCTGTAGTTATTCCCAGTTTGGTACTACACTTCTGTTGAATAGTAGAGGATGGAATCTACCTAATAAGATGCCGTTTTTAATGCCGCATCTAGTTGCCTTGCCTCACATGCACTAAGTGGCTTGCTGGTGATTGCAATTTAAGACCGAATGTTGGTTTTCTGGAGTAAAATGTGGGTCTAAATTAGTGTGATTCCATCGCTAGCAAGGAACAACTCCAGCAATTTCTTAGTTGTGTTTTGGTAAGAGATAATGACAAAATTGTCCCCTGAATTATACAAGTTTTTGCTGGCCAGTTCGTTAATACCCGCGTTGACTCATAAGTCCCGGTAATTGCACTTTCATAATCAGTTCAGAAGCTAACTTCCGTTCAAAAACCGACATTAAGTGGTCATGTGCAAGACACATGCCACTTCGTTCACCAATTTAAGGGTAAATAAACACATGCTCTCTCTCTCTCTCTGTCTCTCTCTCTCTCTCTCCCCCCCCCCCCCCGCCCCCTCCCTCCTTGTTTCTCTGTTGCTACAATGATTTTCCTTACAAGACCCACTTCTTTTTTCTGTATCTCTTCTTCCCTGACCAAGTCTCGGCAGAAAGCACCCAATTTTTGTTATTGCCCTCGTTGATCTCCTTCCGTTCAAAAACCGTTCAATAACTTTTTATTGCCCTCGTTGGGGAGTAAAACACCCAATTTTTTCCAGGACCAAGTCTCACATATACCATAGGGTTTTTGTTTCCATACCCTTAGGTATAGTCTCAATATGTTGGATAAACACCCAATGGTTATGGTTTTGGTAGAGATACAGCCATGGCATGCGGGTTTGGTTTCCGTAATTGCCATGGTGGTGGTGATGTTGAAGTGAATTTGCACCAAAGAGCAATCCACATATTGAAGTGAACTAATCTGTATAAAATGCTGACTTGACCCAATTAGAATTTGGATACCAATTGCTTTGCCACGTAATCTAAATTGGCAATTATGCCCTTAATTTAAGGTCTTGCACATGACTACTTAATGGTGGATTTCGAATGGAACTTAGCTTTTGGACTGATTTGCAACTGAAAGTGCAATTACGCAGATTGACCTGCAAAAACACGTATACCTCAAGGACCCTTTTGTAATGTGATTTAAATTGATAATTCCATTGATAGGTTCTGCGTGTACTCGTGGCCTAAAAGGTGTTTCTTCGGGTAGTAGTAGTTAAAATCAAAATCTTGCTTTCTTTAGTTGTTAGAAGCACGCCTCGGCAGAAAGCCATTGAACCCCACATGCAGCACCTCGCCTAGGGCTAGGCAATGCCCCTTTGAGAAAGCGCGTAATTTTGCAGTCAGCGCAGGGTGCAAAGTCCTGTTGAGGCATGCTTTGTTCAAGCTGGGCGCATCAACTAGGCTCTTCTCCATTACATTTTTTGCCCAACTTCCCATAATACGGTGTGAGATCACTGACACATGAAGTTTATAGGTCAAAATGATGCCGGCTCATAAAAGGTCTTTAAAGTTTCTAACTATGGTTAAAAGGATTAACAACTACGCCCTGTCAATGTTTACAATTAATACGACCACCATTTTAATGCCGACTCTCCATCTCCAAGTGAAATCAATTTTTTCTCACTCATTGAACACATTAGGAACCATTATTGGAACCTTCCACTTCGCCTCTGTTCGATATGACACCAAATTTCCAGCGTTATTGAAACAAGTACCATGAGATTATTGAAATTTTTTAAAGACTCTTGCGATGATGGTGTTTGTGATCCATATTTTTTTACGCGTAAAGATAAACCACATAGGTATTGGGAAAGAGATTTGAAAAACATAGGGCAGGATTGTGCTGCTGTGGCTTGGTGAGTAGCGCCGAGAACTTTGCAGGTGGTAGTGAGTAGGCAAAGATGTACAGAAAAGAAAGCCAATGAGAAACTGATTTCATCCATTTAAATTATTAGATGAGATGGCAAGATCTTGTTCTCAATGCTAAAAAGTCGCAATGTGCGAGTGATCTAGACGGGAAATTGGGTAGAACAGGTAAGGAGGGGATCCTAGTCTTAGGCTCACTAAATTATAAAACCAGTGTTTTTATGACCTTTTAGAAATTTGTGGACAGAAAAGATGCACAAAACAATAATGACCACACAAGATGTAATTATTAGAACGAAAGCACTTGCTTTTGTGCCTAGGGCCTGCAGCAATCTTTTCGGCCTTTGCTGCTTCACGCCCACGCCAGTTTCTCTCTATCGGCAATCTTTTTTAAGAAGAATACGGAGAAGAATAGGGGGAGAAGAAGAGGAAGAAGAGAAGAAGAATGTGTATGTCTAGTGTCTAGCATTCTTAGGATTTGTAACTTCTGTATGGGGTGCCTTTCTCGTTTTACCCTTTGAACATGTGTTAGATCTTGGATGCATTCTGTTTTCCTCCATTTATTTCTTTCTAGGCTTTGTGTTTAAATGATGACTTATATTTATGGAGGTACTGGTGGATCTGTAGGTATTGATGGATTAGTTTCTTTGATTTAGTGTGGGACTGCCCTCTGCGCTTTGCACCTAGGATCCAGATACCCTTTGCGCTTTACAAGCTCCATTAACTCAAAGATCTTATGTCAAATGCGTTCCAAAATTATAGTTCAAGCTTATCTATTGGACATTGGCTCAGTTTTTGTTCTGAGACATTTAAGAGGCGTGCAAGGACGCCTAACATATGCAATTTGTCAGGAGGTCAATCTCATAAACAGTTAGCATTTAAATGCCCTGTTTTTTCTTCCCTGCTTAGTTCGTTTAACAGGCGCAAAGGGCTTCTACAATCTAGGCGGAAGGCAAGGCTCGCGTTATCGAAAAAAGTCATAGAATTATTAAAAACTCCCGTTAAAACATCACGTTATTGTAAATTATTGACATTTTATTGCAAATTTGAGCGATATAGTCACGAATAAATAGCATTCTGCAGGAAAATTAACGATGCCGGTGAGTCCAAACTATGCAATTTCCTATCTCGATTGGGCTTTTCTCAATTGAGAGGGAAGCATCACACTTTTAATTCTATGTAATCATATGTGAGTCCAAACTAAATAGAGAGGGAAGCTGATTAAAGGGTCGTGGGAAAGAAGAAATTTAACCATTATGTAATCATATGTAATGTTTATGTCTTGGCTCTTTATTGTTGTCTAGTTAGGCATCACACTTTTTGCCTCAGTTTCCTATTTTGATTCTATAACAGAATTGGTTGGGTAGTAATTGATTATGTAAATGTGGACCTCTTAATATGACCTTCCTTCCTGTTTCTACAACACCTGCAACTTTTATTATTATTTTTTATTCTGTTCTTCTTTTTCTTAATTGAACGGTTTTCAAGATCTTAGTAAGAATTCTGTAATATGAAGCAATGCGGACCGATTCAGTTTAAGTTTTTGGTTTCTTGATCTCTTCTGCCAGCCTCGGCTTTGAACTATATTTCATTTCAGAACGTTCGACTCCGAATACTATGATCTATAGGCATAACTTTTACACTTCCAGTTGGTAACACAAGCTGATATAGCAAGTTTGTAGTACGTAACATCAATGTAAGTCTAACTGTTGATATATGTCTTGTATTTATGTCCCATATCAGTTACTCAAAGAAGGTTACAACTTGACCCTTAATATATAAGACATCTTGTCCCACATTGCTTGGAGAGAGAAGATCACTACTTTCTCCAAGTATAAGTAAGGTGTCTTGTATTGTGTTTAAGGGCAAGAGAGAAGAGTCCTTCTTTGAGTAGGCCAAGATAGAAGAGTCCTTCTCTGAGTAGGAAAGAGAGGATAGTCTTTCTTTGGGTAGGCAATTAAAGAAGAGTCCTTCTTTGAGTAGGAAAACAGTTGAGAGATACACGCGAGGGAGCGTTGTAAATCTGACTTGTGCAAAGTGGATTTGAGTTCTCTCATATTTCTTGTGTTTTCTTATCTGGTTATCGTGTTCTATACATATTTATCTAGAGCGATTTCGTAACAAGTGGTATCAGAGCTTCCAGGTTTATTTTTTGGGCAAAATTGAAATCGATCTGAGAGGATAAATATGTCGAACAACACGACCATGAAGTTTTCCTGTGAACAATTCGATGGGAAGACGAATTTTGGCATATGGCAAAGCATGGTGAAGGATATCTTTGTGCAACAAGGATTGCTCTAGCCTTTGCTGGGGAATAAGCCTGAGTCAATGGATCAGGACGATTAGGAGGAATTACAGGTTAAGGTTGTATCTACGATACGGTTGAATCTAGCCCCGAAGGTTAAGTACCAGGTTTTGACAGAGACTTCTCCAACAGCTCTGTGGCAGAAATTGGAGAAGATATTTATGTCAAAATCTTTGTCAAATCGGTTATAACTGAAGAAAGATCTGTACCAGCTACGGATGGATGAAGGTTCAGATCTGGGTGATCATATATCAGAATTTAACCGATTGGTGTCCTAATTGTCGAGTATAGATGTTAAACTCGTGGAGGAAGATCAAGCGATTTTGTTGTTATCTTCGCTTCCAAGATCATATGAGACCTTGAAGACTACGTTACTTATTGGGAAGGAGACATTGCTTGTTGATGATGTTATGTCGGCTCTTATGGACTCAAGCAGAGTCAATGGGACGAGTTCAAGCAGTCAAGGCGAAGGTCTGGTGGTAAGGTCTGAAAATAAGAATGGTCATGGAAGAGGCAGAGGTCGGTCTAGAAGCATAAATTCAGGACATGGAAAGGACAGGTCTAAGTCTCGTGGAAAGCAGAATAAGTCTAGTATTGAATGCTGGTATTGTAAAGAGATTGGTCATATTGCAAGAAAGTGTCCAGAAAGGAAGGAAAAGAAGAACAGAAAGAAATATATGAACAATGCTAATGTTGCTGAAGAAGATGACAAAAGCAGCGATGGTGATCTCTACTTGGTTTCCTCGGTTGAGCAGCAAGAAGGTAATCTTTTATCAGTTAGAGACAACAGTTTTTCTACGGAATGGTTTCTTGACTCTGCATGTTCATTTCATATGTGCCCACATAAGGAATGGTTTGATTGTCTTACTCCATGTGACGGTGGTACTGTGTTAATGGGTAATGACGCTGTTTGTAAAGTCATGGGGATAAGTACCATTAAAATTAAAATGTTTGATGGGATTGTGAGAACCCTAGGTGATGTAAGGTACATACCTGACTTGAAGAAGAATTTGATTTCCTTGGGTACACTTGATTCTATAGATTGTAGTATATCTATAAAAGGTGGAGTCATGAAAGTTAGCAAAGGTGCCATGGTGATAATGAAAGGTCAGAAAACTGGAAATTTGTATAAACTGATGGGGAAGACGGTTATAGGTGGAGCTTCAGTATCAACTCATGCATGTTCTAGCAATGATAACTCTGAGTTATGGCATTAACGGCTGGGACACTTGAGCGAGGGAGGTATGCTAGAACTTCACAAACGCAAGTTGTTACAGGGAGTGAAATCATGCAAGCTGGACTTCTGCAAATTTTGTGTGTTTGGGAAGCAGAAACGAGTTAGTTTCAAAGCTGCTTCTCATACTGGTAAAGGAGTTTTAGACTGTGTGCATTCAGATGTTTGGGGACCAATCAGGCATATATCAAATGGGGGAGCTCGTTACTTTGTTACGTTTATAGATGATTTCTCAAGAAAGGTATGGGTGTACTTTATGAAGCACAAGTCTGAAGTTTTCAACGTGTTTAAGGAGTGGAAGGCTAGAGTTAAAAATCAGACGGGTAAGAAGCTTAAGTACTTCAGATCAGATAATGGCATGGAATATAAGGATGAGGAGTTTCTGCAGTTCTGCAAGGATAAGGGTATCATTAGACACTTTTCAGTGAAGAGGACTCCAGAGCAGAATGGGGTTGCCGAAAGGATGAACAGAACCTTGCTAGAGCGAGCTAGATGCATGAGGTTGAATGCAGATTTGCCTAAGAGTTTCTGGGCTGAAGTTGTTAACACAGCGTGTTACTTGATCAACTGTTCTCCATCATTTGCCATTAATCACCGAGTTCCCGAAGAGGTATGGTCTGGTAAACAAGTTAATTTTTCTGCAATGAGAATTTTTGGCTGTCCTGCGTATGTTCACCTTCATAATGAAGAACGATCCAAACTTGATCCTAAGTCAAAAGAATGTATATTCCTTGGGTATGAGGAAAGAGTAAAAGGATATAGGTTATGGGATCCAGTGGCCAAGAAGAAGGTGATTAGCAGAGATGTAGTATTCAATGAAGCACAGATGTTGAATACGAATGCAACTTCTAGCGAGAGGCAGGGTCACACAGTGGAGATAGAGTTGCATGAGCAAAGGACAAAATCAACTGATGAGTCTACAGATGGATCTACAGATGAGCTGTCTTTAGAGGATCCAGAAGAGCATCCTAGTAATTCTTGGAATCTAGTCAAAGATAGAGAGCCACGTACAAAGAAACCAACTCACAGGTATGGTTTTGAGGACTTAGTCTCATTTGCACTAATCGTAGGAAGTGGAGATCCTACCAATTACAACGAGGCTGTCAAGGCATAGGATGGTAACTTGTGGTTGACAACAATGGATGAGGAAATGGAATCTCTACGGAAGAATCAGACTTGGGAATTGGTTAAACTTCCAAAGGGTATGAAGACTATTGGATGTAAGTGGGTTTACAGGAAAAAGGAAGATCATAAGTACAAGGCAAGACTGGTGGCAAAAGGATATTCTCAAAAGGAGGGAATTGATTATAATGCGATCTTTTCGCCAGTAGTGAAGCATACTTCTATCAGATTGATATTGTACATTGTAGCAGCGCAGAATATGGAGTTGGAGCAGCATGATGTGAAGACAGCTTTCCTTCATGGTGATTTGGAGGAGAGGATCTACATGCAGCAACCCGAGGGATTTATTGAACCTGGGAAGAAGGACTATGTGTGCAAGCTGAAAAAGTCCTTATATGGTTTGAAGCAGTCTCCTCGGCAGTGGTACAAGCGATTCGACACATTCATGGTAACTCATGGTTACTCTCGCTGTGAGTATGATTGTTGTGTGTATTATCGAGTCCTTGATGATGGTTCACTGTTGTTGCTCACATTATATGTGGATGATATGTTGATTGCTGCAAAGAGTAAGTCTCATATTCTGCACTTGAAGAAATTGTTGAGCAGGGAGTTTGATATGAAAGATCTTGGTTCTGCCAAGAAGATCCTTGGTATGGAGATTCACAGAGATAGAGAGGCAGGAAAGTTGTGGGTAACTCAAAAAAGTTATGTTGAAAAGGTACTGGAGAGGTTTAGTATGCTCAATGCTAAACCAGTTAGTACACCATTGGGAGCTCATTTTCAGTTATCCTCACAACTTTGTCCTGGTACAAAAGAAGATGTTGAGTATATGTCTCGAGTACTGTACGCAAATGCAGTTGGTTGTCTTATGTATGCCATGGTGTGTACCAGACCAGATATCTCACATGCAGTTAGTATGGTCAGCAGGTATATGGGAAATCCAGGAAAGAAGCATTGGGATGCAGTAAAATGGATCTTCTGTTATCTAGCAGGTTCGACCAACTTTGGCGTCATGTTTGATCGTGATGGGGCAAAAGGTGAGGTTTCTGGCTTTGTGGATTCTGATTATGCTGGGGACTTGGATTCCAGGAGGTCCACGACTGGATATATTTTTACATTTTATGGAGGGCCGATATGTTGGAAATCAGTGTTACAGTCTACGACAACATTGTCAACTACGGAGGCAGAGTACATGGCATTGACAGTAATACCGTTCTACATGCTTTCAGCTTGGTCGACCTTCCCATTGAACCGACATGAACTTGAGGAGAATGCCACAGCTTATATTAGTGTCATTACATGGTAGGTCATTCATGAATCTTCATGTCTGATTTCACGCTACAACACTTATTCGGGTCCTCGTATTTGATGTTGCATATTCAGTATCTTATTGTAATTTTTTGTCATCCTAGCAAACGTACTTTGATATGTAAATCCTCCTTAATCCTTAATCCTTAAATTAACTGCACTCTTAAATTCTTTTATTTATTCCCCTCTATGAGTTGGACAATGGTGTTGTTTTGTTTTTGTTCTAATTTTGTGAATGATGATGGTATTTTAGTAACCTTGTATGCTTTTGCAGTATGCTGGCAGTACGTTCAGACTTGAACCAAAGTTGAGAATTGCTTTAGAAGATCCATGTCAGCCTTCCTCTTTGGTTGTTAGATGCAATGATCCTCCAAAATGCTGATTTTCCTCGGTACTATTCGAAGAAAGAGAAGAAGCCCTTCCCAATACCTACTGTGGAGTTAAGAAGAGCTGCCAGGGAGAGGCTGAAGAACAGGAAAGACCAACCTAAAAGAAGAGTTCCTCCACCAAAGAATGCACTGGTGGTTAAAAGATTAATTCATGTTGCTTACGGCGTGTTTAATGCAAGAGTGACATTGATTAACAACCTCAAGAAGCTACTGAAAACAGGACCTGTTCTTGCCTGCAGGTAAATCTTTGTTCTTCTATTAACGCTTTGGCTAAGGGAAATACCTAATCTTGGGAGCTGTGCGAGCTGGAAACTAATGTCCTCGCAAGAGTTAGAATATTGCCAAAAGCCATGTCCTGGTTTTGAAGTAAAGTTGCATTTTCAGTCTCTAAAAGGTTCACTGTAAGTCCCAAAAGTGGAGATAGTCAAGTTTTTCTTGACCATTCTGTCATTAAGATCTTTGCTGAATTTAATTCGTAATATGCCTGAAGGGGACATGCTTGTAGAGATGTCCAAGTGACCGATGTAGCACTACACTTTTGCAGGTGGTGTAATGAAATCCACGTGGGACCCATTGGGCATCCCTTCAAGTTATGTAGAGGCCAAAATGCTTCCATCCGCAATGGCCATCATGAATGGGCAGATGCAGTTGTTGAAGACATATTGGTGCAGGTCGAAGCCTACCACCTATTTGATGGTCTGGTAATACGTATTCCTCATGCAGAGAGATTTTCTATCACTCGAGTTCCAGCTGTTGTTGAGCTATGCATCCAAGCTGGGGTTGATTTACCTGAATTCCCCACAAAAAGAAGAAGAAAACCCAGTCATTCGCATTGCAAAAAGTGAATTCGTTGATGCAGATGAAAGTGAATTACCTGACCTTGAGCCAGAATGTCCAAAGACACCCTTATTAGCTGAAATACCCAATGCTGAAATAGTGCCCCCGTCCAGTGCAGAAGCAACAGCCCTCCTTGCCGAGGAAACACTTCAAGCATGGGAGAAAATGAGGGGAGGAGCTAATAAGTTGATGAAGATGTACCCAGTGCGAGTTTGTGGCTATTGTCCAGCCACAAACACCAGCAGCGGAATGGTCAGCATGGGTGGCACTGGCAGACGGCAGTGCTCGATGACTTGATACGGCCAAGATATGTGTGGCATGTTCCTGATTTGGTTGAACCAGTGTTGAAGCGGGAGCTTAGAAATTTCTATGGCCAGGCCCCTGCTGTGGTGGAAATTTGCGTGCAGGGTGGTGCTGTGGTGCCTGAGCAGTACAAGCCAGCGACAAGGTTGGACGTAGGGATTCCTATAGATGTTAGAAAAGCTGAAATGTTTGTTTAGCCACATCCTCTCTTTGTAAGTGTGAAGGGTATGTAGAATCTTGTAATCAAACACTTGTCCTCCAAGAAGAAATGAAAGCAATTGTTTTTTTTTCTCTCTCCTAAGCCCCTTATCCTAGTGGAGAAGATTGCGTTAGACAGGAGTCCTTGTTGCTCTCCATTTCCTACAATAAGAGCAATCAATTACTGATCTTTTGTGAGTCCAGGGGGCAAAGATCGTTTAGAAATGTCCTAGAATTGCTTCGGTTACAAAACAAAAAATTATGTTCATTGGCACTTTATTCGAGCAACTCTTGGAGGCATTCTTTTATAAATCTGATAGTAGAATGAAATTCTTAACTTGATACAGAATCAAAATCTAACACCAGGAGGAGTGTAGTATTGAGCAACTACCGATGAATCAGTGTATCTCCAAAGATCTGTTCAAGGATGTAACGGTAATCACAACAGCTCTGGATGATGAATAATAACTACATAATTAGGCACGAAAGTTTAAATGGTAATGACGTAGACAGTAGGAGCCAGAGGTGGCCCGATAGGCTGACAAATCCCCAACATCAATTACTGTCTGATTGGTGGTGCCGTTTCGGGTAGCATTCTCTTCTTGCTCGTACACCACATGGACTCCAAACTCCTTTATTTTGTGTTTGAAACTAACATAGAACTGCCACATAATATTTAAATCCCTTGTACCCACTAAGACACTCACTTCATCCCCACTTTTCATTATCTGATTCGGGATATTCCAATGACATAACCACGTCATATCTTCGTCAATCTCCGGATAGCACATGAAGGTCGGGTAATAGGTCCATATCCGGCCATCAGTCTCGTTGCTGACTTCAATAAAATCACACTCATATGCTTCGAAACATAGACAAGGATGTTCAAAGACAACACACACGTTAAAGTTGCGGATCTTCAGGTTTTGAGTAGAAGGCACTCTAAAGGAAATCTTGGGCTTCTTGGTCTTCATGACATACCAAATTGGAGTCTCGCTCCCAGGTAAAAAGGTGCTGAATATACCAAATTCATACAGTCCCTGCATCATGCAAAGTCAATGTTACAAGTGCACGCTAGTTTGGCAAGTTAACTTTCTTGACAGCATACTAAGAGTCTCGATGGCTTCAAAGGGACAATAAACTTAATAAGAATGCGTTTCAACATATGCAATTTGCATGTGGTATACATGGTTATGACAAGAATGTGTTCGCGAAAAGTTTTAACATAATTGAGAGAAATTACAGGTAAGTCATTGTGAAAACTGGCATGGTTTGGAAAAAGAAAAACAAAACCCAGCCGTTTTAGGGTCGAGGTCCACGTCGGTCCACGTCCACCAAAGTTGCAAGGTACCTAGATAGGTGATTAGCCACTAAAAGGGAAAAAGACCTTGTTGAGTTATCCTTGCAACTCGTTCGAATGTTGATACTTCACTACGGGCACACCATACAAGTTTCCTGAATTGAGACATATCATCGATATCGATACAATAAATATATAAAAGACGAGTTTAGATCCGGTTTTGTGATAAATGTCATCTTGTTATTCCGAACTCTCGCGTAAAGTTTTATTTCATAAATTTTTTAAATTGAACTATACCTAAACTGTCTTATTTAATTTTTCTCCATACATTGCATTATAACCTATTAATCCTAATTCTATCTCACATTTTTATTTTAACTTTTCTAGATAGCACACTATTAAAATCTATTATTATCAGACTCGTAATCACACTAATTGATTACCTTTTGTTATTATTAGATGACCAACTAAGGACTAAATGCATTGCACTAAAACAGCATTTAACTATTGGACTAAATCATTTGATACTAATGTAAATGATTAATATCACAACCACAACAACAACAAGAGTAATAATATTAACAAATATATATGAAAGACGAGTTTAGCTCTGATTTTGCACCAAATATCATCTTTTCAATCTGAACTCTCCCAAAAAGTCTTACTTGAATATGACATCTAAAATTGAACTTAATCTAAGTTTTCTAGATACGTCATATTATAACCTATTAATTGAACTCTATCTAATTTTTTTATTTAACTTTTCTTGATATATTTGTATTAGAACCTATTATTATCACAGCTATAATCCCACAATTAAACACTTAATTATTATCAAATCATAAAACATTGAACGCATTGTTACGTAAAAAAGTTGTAGCAAAGTTGTAGCTTCATATAAATTATCATATAGTAATTTATTTTCATACCGGTACCTTTCAAATATCTATGATTTATACCAAAATAGTATAGGTTTACTGTTTTCCTTTTCTTTTTGTACCAAAAAAGTGGATGAATAAAGCTTAACCAACAATCATTCCCAAGGGATAAAGACTATTGCAAAATAATGGATTTATCTCATTTGTTTAAAAGGTAGTTAAATACTAAAGAGAAAGTTATAGCTTCATGCAAAAAGCTATACAGTACAAATTTTTCCTTGGTCAAGGCAATTTCTGATCCTCTCTAGAAAGAGACATCATTGTTGCTCTTATAGGCACCAATAAAAAGAGAGAGCGTCCAAGTACCGTAAGTGGACTCTTCATTTGTTCAATATCAATGCATGCCATAAGAATAAGACATGATATGAGATAGATTTTTACTGTTAAATTTACTTTAACTAATACTCCGTACTATGGTAACTACTAATAAGGTTTAGTCGCTGTCATTGTTATCATGATACCTCAACTTTAGTATCTCTTGCTAACATACGAATATAATCTTCTTAACCTAATTAGAACAGACATCTATTAGTATCTACATTGGCATTTAGATAACTTACTTATTTATCTATTTTTATTTTTTTTTTATTTTATTGTATTGGTCTCGGTAAAACTGCATTTATATTTTGGTGCGTTGGTATGGTATAGGGATTCGAACTCAGTATTTTGAGGTTATTCCCCGAGACATTTGCTACTTCACCCACTAATGCATATATATATATATATATATATATATATATATATATATATATATATATATATATATATACCTGGAGTGGACGTTTCACCAATGAGGTTGTCAGGTTGTTGAGCAATTGCACCTGAAGGCTTCCCTTGGATTCCCAATTAGTCAATCCCAAATCGTTCATCATTTCTGCATCAAAGTTCCCAATAGGTGCTAATTTGAACCTATCCTGAACCTCAACTAGTTTTCCACACTCATGCCCAATAAAACCCACCGTTCTTTTAACCGGAGAGAATGGGTTTGGTATATTTGTCATCGTATGCAGTGACGTGCATTTTTGAGCATTCAACCACGTTAAACTCATTGGAAGCTCTGGAAGTGATTGGATTTTTTTGCATGAATCTAAGTAAAGATATTTGAGCCCAATGAGGTCCTTGATGCTCCCTGGTAAGCTACGCATTGGATTGCCACCAAAATTCAAAGTCCGCAATGACCTCAGGCTACCAAAATCCTTTGGAAGAGAACCATCTGATAAATGGCAATTCGCAAGGTTTAAGGTAACTAAAGAGCTAGGTAAAGAAGGAAATGAAAAGCGAAAAGGCTCGGGATTCTTTCCCAGTTTTATAGCTATCCATGATTTCACCTGCGTTAAAGTCGGAGGTTTTGTATTGTCCCGATCATAAAGCTTTGAGCAACCAGAGAGAATGAGTTTCTCAAGCGATTTTAGCCGATGAATGGTTGTCGGGAGCTTCCTGAGGTTTTGGCATCCTTCAAGATTCAGCAAAACAAGCCTCTGCAGATCCCCAATTGATTCAGGAACTTCAATCAAGTTTATGCAGTGTTTGAGAACTAGTCTCTCAAGATTCGGGACATGAGAAAAGTCCAAGATATCAGAAACTAGGCCATGAGAATGACTGAGATCGAGCATTTTCAATAATTTGAGCAGCTGTAATCACAAACAGAAAAGTGATTAGTTTCTATCAACAAAGATTGGCAAATCGTTGCCTTAACAATTCATTTCACCGTCTTGTATCTTTCGCTGCCATTTTGCCGTTTTATAAGCCACAACATTTTTTAGGGAATGAAAGTGTGTTAAATTGCTAATGAAAAATAAAAAATAAAACTGAATAAACTATTGTTCTAGATATACTTTATGGTCTTTTTATAATTAATCCTTGACAAAATAAAGAGGAAAGGAATCATGTTATACCTTCGTTCCTTTCCAAACTGTTTCCAAGTTGCTGTAGCGCATGTCAAGAGTAACCAAGTTCTGCAAAGGAAAATCAGAGGGTATCGTTGTGGACGGGAACCCATGCCAACACAACCATGTTAACTTCTTTGGAAACTCATGATATCCTCCTCGAAGTCGTATATTGTTGAGCTGGAGTAGTTTCAAATTGTGCATCGGTGAAAGTGCAGAAGTTTGTAAGTCGAGTTGGTCTGACCCGAAAAATGATTTTACCAAGACAGAACTCAGGGGAAGCCAAGAAAGAAATCCTAAATGACTTTGCTCTGATGAATTGCTTTCCACGAGTAATGTTGATTTGTCAAAAAAATCTCGGTGATGGTATCTTCTTGGTGTTTCAACAACTGAAATACTTTCCTTTGATTCTTGTATGTTGAGGATGAGGCCTTTAATTCTCTCCGTACCCTAATGATTAAGAGAGAGATAATTAGTTCAAGGATACACCAACAAATACCATATAAGTGGACATAAGATAAATAATCCTTACAGTTTTATTTCCAAGTACATTGAATGCCTCCTCATGCCAGAGTCTGCTACGCTTTCCGGGTTTAGTTGATTCCTGGATTACAATGTGGTTTCGTTACAATGTATGTTGAGGGTGGGTTAACAATTAGAAGACATTTATCAATTAGATTGTGAATCCCAGATTTTGTAACGAAACCACACCCGTCCAGTATTGTACTTGTCTAATCTTTGTCCTTGCCGACAAAGAAACAGGCAATATCGAGAAATAAGTTTTTGTCATGGTCATCTTGCAAAGAGTCGTAGCTTATTTTAATCTTTCGTACGGTTTGACCTTCCGGAATTGCTTTCAATTTCTCTAAATCACTTTCCCATAGATCGATACTTTTCCCTGATAGAGAAGAACCCAAAACCCCAAGAGTTAAAGGTATTCCATCGCAGTAATACACCACTCTTTCTGAGTAATCCATGTAGCCTTCGGGGGGACGGTCTTCTCCAAAGGCATACCGACTAAAGAGCTCTAATGAATCCCTCTTATCCATTCTAATAGCCGGCAGCACCTTATGAACTTCAGAAGCCTTTAGTAATTGCTTCCACCTAGTCGTTATGATGACTTTACTTCCTGGAGATAACCAATCTCGCGTTCCAAGCAATGCATCTAAATGGCCCACCTGATCAACATCATCCAGAACAACGAGAACTTTTCTATGGCACAGAGCTGCTTGAATCCTAATGATCCCTTCATGAACGTTAGAAATCTTTTCTTTTCTCCCCTTCAAGATATTTGAAAGAAGTTTCCTTTGCAAACGAACTAAACCATCGTGTAATTGTTCTGATGCATCTCTGACATCTGCAAGGAAGCTGCTACCTTCGAATCTTTCGTAGTTTAAGTTGTACAGGTACTTGGCAATGGTCGTCTTTCCTATGCCACCCATCCCCCATATTGCTACAATCGGAACATCATTTGATTCATCTTGTAACCAAGAATTTATGTCTTGTGCACGCCGATCTAAGCCAATTGGGTGACGGCAAACATTCAACGCAATGCGCTTCAATTTTTCCCCAACCACCTCAACAATTTTCTGGATAAACTTCGGCTCGGGACTAAAAAAAATCACGAAAGTGGTGGTGATATAGCATCAAGAGTCAAATGTTTAGAAAGTTTGCGTGCACAAAAAATCAATAAATGAAGAAGTCATGGTTTATATTGTGATTTCACAATAGCAAAACCAACAGGTACTCAAATTTGCTGAAGATATTTTGCACGAATATGCATTCAAAGTTTCCAATATCATTGTTCAACCAAATTTGCTGAAGATATTTTGCACGAATATGCATTCAAAGTTTTCAATATCATTGTTCAACCAAATGCACTCAAATTTGCTGAAGACAAATTCTCTATGCATTGCATGGGTTGGAATTACAACCACCGCCAGAGAGATAAAGAACCCTCCAGTCCATCAACCACGCGAATTAATGGACATACTTTTTGACAATTTCTGCCATTTCCTACTCCTTATAGCAAATGGTAGCGAATGAATACCCCCTGTCCCGAATTCGTATCAAAGTCGTGATCACAGAAATAACGCAGAAAAGAGAAAAAGAAAAAAGGAAAAAACAGGCGGCCTTCTTTATGGCATTGGGCTCCGGTCACCTCTATACACCGAAGGGTATCAGAGATATTGTAGCTTAATTGAGCATCAAAATTTTGTTGATCTTCTCCGGGTTGGGCTATTGGGAGTTTGTGTCAATCCTGGCAATATAAGTTCGAAATTTATTGAGAAATTGGATCCCGATACAAACCTAAGAATTTATACAAACCAGTGATGGAAAGTGAACAGAACTGCATGGAGTAAAACCGGTCGGTACACTATTTTTCAAAAACAAGGCTCTGTTGAACCGACCGGCACTGCCAAAACTTGGCCTGTACTCTCGATTTCAAAACCTGGTTTTCGTTGAACCGGAAGGTACACTTACGTATAAATTTTTTCAAAGTTTCTTTCTTTATTTGCCCTATTCGGTTACCTGCGCATCTCAAATCAAACACCAATCTGTTTCCCATACTCCTTAGCACATATGCACGTCATACGTACCACACATCAACATTGCATGTCATGTCATGTCATGTATTTGCGTTTTGCATTGAGGGAAATAAACATGCAATAAGAACACATCTAGATCTCACTTTTCTATAGGGTTGTGAAAATCAGGCTGTCGACGATTGGTGGTTGCAGATTTGAGGAGATGATGTTGAGGAGGGTAAGGCGGTGGGCACTGATGGTGGCAGCGGCTGACACATGACAGTAATAGGTTTGCCGGCAATGCTGGCAAATGTTTCTAATATTCTGAAAAACCCACTGCAAAGTGAAATCTCAGCCAGTACATTAGTTCTGTCCGGCATGGAGAGTACCAGCCGGTAATGCCAAAATTGGCTGGTATATGGGCTGTTACGGAATAGTAAGGGTTTCTTACAGGGAGAACGCAAAAATGGTATGTATCAACTGGATGCACCAAATGAACTTCCAACACAGAATAAGCAGAAAATTGGTAGCCAGTTCAAGTACCGGAATGACAATTGATAGAACTTACTCATCAGCTTGATAGACCAGGCCTGTCAATTCTGCAACTTGACGAAGTGCTGCCTTCCATTCTTCAACCCTTTCCGCCAACTCCGTTCTTCTTTTATGGTCGCCTTCTGCCTTCAAAACAGCGGCTCCACGCTTCAAAACAACCCTTTCGCCTTTCCGCCAGGCAAAACAGCGGCTCCACGCTCCTTGTTACACTCGAGGATCGCTACAAGTTCTTTGAGGCACCAAGTGGAAGACGCGTAGTTTTCTGACAAGACAACTATCGACATTCTCGACTGTTTGATTGCTTTCGGGAGTTCCTCATCGAGGTATTTTCCCCTCTCTATGGAATCGTCGTCTCTAAATGTTTGAAATCCCGCGTTTATCAGATAGGTGTAGAGGTGATCGGTGAAAGCTTTGCGGGTGTCTTTGCCTCTGAAACTCAAGAATACGTGATAAGCAAAGGGAGAACTGGAGGTGGTTGCCATTGCACAGATCGATCTTAGGAATCGGAGATGGACAGATCAAATGGAGCGAGTCAACGCAGTATACCTGTGATGTCCACATACGGTCTCCATGACTACGGGAAGATTATCATAACTTAAGACAAATGGAAATTCATCATACCGTCGCTAAATGAATGGCATGCTCATGATCACCAATTGTAGCTGCGAAGACATTCACAGCTGGGTTTGATTTCTTTAGTGAGGCCCCAGCATGTGATCAGATTGCCTAAACTGTGGACAACACGAGCGTATGTGTATTTGGTAAGAGGCAAAATACACAAATCTAGGCCTAAGGATAAAGATAAAGCTCCGAGAAAGAACAAGCTTACCTTCTTATGAACCTCTCATCTTCGTAAGACAAGCAAGCTGAAACAGTGAATTTGTTGATAATCCTTTAATCGTCTCATCAATCACGTAAGTTCACAAATCAATCTTTTATTTGTTGATAATCTAGAATTGTTATGAGTATTGCTTCTTATGTACAGTTTTGATTATGTATTGAGCATGTGCTAGCGTTGGTAATATATATATATATATATATATATGGGGCTGATCCGTTGATTCTGCTAGCAAGTTGCTAGCGCGATTTGGCCGTCCGCAACATAATGTAGCGGACAATAATTTACCATCCGCTACATTATGTTGCGGACGGTGAAAAAAATTACTGTTGTGGCGCACGATCTGACCGTCCATTCTCGTGCGTGGACGGCCAGATAGCGCTAGCAACTTGGGTTAAGTTGCTAGAGCTAGCAACTTAACCCAAGTTGCTAGCGCGATCTGGCTGTCCACGGGCGAGAATGGACGGCCAGATCGCGCGCCACAACAGTGAATTTTTTCACCGTCCGCTACATAATGTAGCGGACGGTGAAAAAATCGTCCGCTACATTATGTAGCGGATGGCCAAACATCGCTAGCAACTTGCTAGCACTATCAATGGATCACGACCCTATATATATATATGTGTGTGTGTGTATTGCGTATTATGCATGTGCTAGCGTTGATAATTTGCGAGAGATTGATAAAAGCTTCCAAACTTAACGTTTTTTTTTTCATAATTTCAGTTGCAAAAAAATGCGCCATCTCGACTGCTTGCAGGGCTTGCCAGCAGATGCCCCAGATATGAGGGTTAATAGGAATTCGACGGGTGTCGGACAATTTGGCAAGGTGAATTCGCATGACTTGTGCACACGAGAAATTGAGGTTTGGAATTCTTGGCAGGACACGCTGGCAGCCATTGTGTCCGAGCCTAACCCCGTGATCGCATCGAGCAGTACAACGAGTGGTACTACCGCAACACGCAGAAGAGAGTAGCCCCGATAAAGTTTGAACGAACACAGAGGTACCACCCTAGGGGTCAGATCGATGGGAAGTGGGCATTTGGTCTCGTAAGTTACCCAACCAATGCTTTTAATTCGATTTAATGATTCTTGTTTTACATTCAATCTCGTTTGTTTTGTAGTTATGCTTATTATCTCTTTCGATGTGTAGGTTAAGGCCTCGCTCGCATTCTTCCAGAAGCTGAGTGAGCGACAAGATATCCTGAATACCATGCGATTGGAACTTCGCCAACGGGCTGATGCATTGGCCCAAGGCTTCGGGAATTTTATGCGCCATTATATAGGACCCGTAGCAGGCATCTCCCCGGGAATGGACTATCCGGGGTGGTAGCCTCCCCATGTGAGCGAGGGATACGGTGATCCCTTAGGGCAGACATTAGGGGTGAGCCAAGGGGTTAGTGGTCCCTCTGTAGCGGGACAGGCTCAAACGCCATGGGACAAGTACAGTGTCCCCTCGTTTGCTTTGCTTCCGTAGTCAGAACCAATACCCCTCTCTCATAGTCAAGTTACACAAGACTGGCAATATGCTCACATCAATATCTCCGATTCAATGCCCATCGTCCTGTGGGAGGACCTTTCAGCCCCCCCAAAGGGCAATATCAGCCGGCCGAAGCCCCGGGAGGGCAATATCCCGTGTTCGCCCCCCTCCCCCTCCCAAGGGGGATATCCCCCAGTAGAAGCCCTCGGCGGGCAATATCCCCCGGTCGACACCCCCCCCCCCCCACCGCTTATCCCAAGGGGCATCAGTTGAAGCCTCTAGGGCCGGAAAAGGGCCAGCTAATCCACGAGCGTTACTTTAGCGGGGCCCCTCGGGACAAAGTATCATATACTGTCGCTTGCCCAAATGGCTTGGATTACACTTGCGAGTGGGAGGAAATGTTTTGCCTAGCTCCGAGGGCTTGGTTGAACGACACTATGATCTCTTCCTAAATAGAGATTTTGAGGGAGCGGAGTCGGGCCAGCTGGAATGACTGGCCATGCATTTTTTTGTTCGATGCGTATTTTCATGGCATTCTCTGCTCAATATGGGAGGAGTGGGTCGATGGGAGGGGAAAGAAAACCTTGAAAGAGTGGGAACAGTCCGATGCGCTCATTGCATTTCTTAATGGGGATAGTCCGGTGAGCGCCCGTGATGCGGACGTGTTCCTAATACCATTTCTTAATGGGAATAGTCCGGTGAGCATTTTCAATGATCTGAGCAACTGTAATCACAAACAGAAAAGTGATTAGTTTCTCTAGATAAAGAATGGCAAACCAATGCTTTATAAAGTTCATTTCTACATCTTGTATCTTTGGTGGCCATTTCGCCATTTTATCATTATAAGCCACTACGATTTTGAAGAAATGAAGACCGAAGCTATGTAAAGAACAACCAGCTTCTGAATGAATGAAATACAATGGCCATTTTGCCATTTTATCATTATAAGCCACAACGATGTTGAACTGATATACTTTTTTCTGAATCAATGAAATACAATGGACTTTGACCCAAAAAAAAAAAGAAGCTATTTTATGCATCCTAAAAGAAAGGGTATTAAATTGTTACAAAAAAAAAGGAAAAAAAAAAAAGAACTTCAAGATATATTTCCAAGGGTCTTTTTTCAAATTAATCCTTAACAAAAAAAAAGAAAGGAACATCACTATACCTTGGTTCCTTTCCATACTGTTTTCAAGCTGCTGTAGCGCATTTCAAGAACAACCAGGTTCTGTAGAGGAAAATCAGTGGGTATTGTTGTTGATGGGAACCCATCCCAACACAACCATTGTAACTTCTTTGGAAACTCATGATATCCTCCTGTAAGTCGTATATTATTGAGCTGGAGTAGTTTCAAGTTGCGCATCTTTGAAAATGCAGAAGTTTGTAAGTCGAGTTGATCTGACGTTGAAGATAACTTTACCCTGGCAGAATACATGGGAAGCCAAGAAAGAAATCCTAAATGACTTTGCTCTAATGAATTGCCTTCTATCACTGATGTTGATTTGTCAGCAATATCTTCCCAATCATATCTTCTTGCTGTTTCAACTGACATACTTTTCTTCGATTTCTTTTTGTCGAGGATGAGACCTCTAATTTTCTCCGTACCCTAATAAAAAAGAGAGAGAATTAATTCAAGCATACACCAACCAATACCATAGAAGTACTGATTTCCTAATTCATAGACAACTCCCCATGAGTATGTCTAGCTAGCTATGAAAGGAAGGTCATATTGGTAATTACCATAAACTTGACACCGTCAAACTGCAAATGGAATTTACTTTGAATGGGTACTGCACCATACCTTGGGGAGGCAAAATCTTATATTGTCTTCGTTTTGTTTTGGCTAAATTTATATTTGCTTTGTTTTCATTTTCATGTGTTTTTCGGTTACTGAATTTAAATTTTATTCTTAGAAACCGTAGACCTATTCACCATTCTTATATTTTGGAAAGTTAGCCCTAACACAATGTACCCATCATTTCGCCAGTGGCATCATGGGTCGGGCTTTTGAAGATAAGTGAAAGAAAGGACGTTGCTAACGTAAGAAGCTCATACATTATCTTGTTATAAGATTTGAATACAAGATTTTTTACCATTTGAAATCCACTTCATCCTCAAAGATCCTAAAATTATTACTGTGTTGTGTCTAGATCTCTTCAACTCAATTGTAACAAAAGCATTCACACTAAGTGAGTCCATAAACTCAATTGTAGCAAAAAGTTACACTAATATAGTCCACATTCGAGATCTACCGCTAGCTAGGTTTTTTGGTATTGATTGCACTTTGATATTCTTTTGGTCGTCTAATGACTTTACAAAGAAGAACTGAAATACAAGAGAAACTAAAGAAACTTATTGAAGTTAAAACGAACATACGTTAGTTTTTGGACACGGTTGATTTGAAAACAGACGTCAGTTTTAGGACGGAAATGCAATGTAAGGTGCAATGATGCAGATTGACCTAGTCTATTCAAGCATAATTTTTATGTATCTCTTATTTGAAGATTAAGGTACCGTTTGAAAACTGGTTGGTTTCCAGTTTTTTAACTTAATTTTTTTTTTCCTTCAATTTTTTAAATAGGGATTGTTTTTATAACAGGAAAAGTAAGATAAATCATTACTTCCCCTGCTTTTTCTTAGTTGTTAAAAGCGTGCCTAGCGACAAAGGCCATTAAACCCACATCCAGCGCCTCTCTTAGGGCTAGGCAAAGCCCTTTTGAAAAAGCGCGTGATTTGTGCAGTTAGCGCGAGAGGTGGAAAGCCCTTTTGAAGCATGCATGCTGGGCAGTTTGACTAGGCTCTTCCCCATTACACCTTCCGCGCAACTTCCCCAAAACACTGACCACACCAGATTGTACCATTAGAGCCAAAGCACTTGCTCTTGTGCCTATAGGGCCTGCAACAATCTTTTTGGCTTTGCTGCTTCGCCCCTACGCCGGTTCCTATCTATCGGCGGTCTTTAAGGAGAAGACTAGGGGTGAATAAGAGGAAGAAAAGAAGAAGAATCTGTTCATCTAGCCTTCTTAGGATTTATAACTTATATCTTGGATGCCTTTTTTCCTGTTACCCCTTGAACATGTGTTAGATCTTGGATGCTTTCTCTTTTTCTCCATTGGCTCAGTTTCCTATTTTCTCCATCTATCGGACATTGGCTCAGTTTTTCTTCTCTGCTTAGTCCGTTTAACAGGCACAAAGGGCTTCTAGGCGGAAGGCAAGGGCTTGCCTTATCGAAACAAGTCACAGAGTCTAAGAGCAACCAAAAACTCCAATTTCGTTAAAGCAACGCGATATTGTAAATCTTGACATTTTATTGCAAACTTGAGCGATATAGTCACGAATAAATAACACTACGTCGCAAAGTTAAGGAAGCTGGTAGTTCCTAGCTAAGCAATTCCTTGTCTCGTCTGGGGTTTTATCAAACACCTCTTTGGTGTTTTCAAGAAATGGGTCAAGAGAGACAGGGAAGCCGATAAAAGGTCTTGGGTTAGAATGAATTTAAGAGTATGTAATCATATTCATTATTTTGTTGGCCTCTTCAGTCAGCATCATTCTGTTTACAACAATATTTCTTCCCAGAAAGTTCCACTCCTCCGAATTCTTTGATCTCTCGGCATAAATTTTAACTTTTGGTGGGTAACACTAGCTGATATGGCAGTTTGAAGTACGTAATTTAAAATTGAGCAATACAATCTTATTAGTTTCGTGCGTGCGTGTGTGTGTGTGTGTGTGTGTGAGAGAGAGAGAGAGAGTAATACAATCCTATATGCTTCGAGCTCAGTGGACCTTTACATTGAACAGCCATGAACTTGTGAGGAATGCAACAACTTATATCAGTGTATTCTTGTTACTTGGTAAGCCATCCATGAATCTTCATATCTGACTTCGACCAAAAAAAAAGAATCTTCATATAGTGACAAACTTATATTATTGTATCGTTGTTACTTGGTAGGCCATTCATGAATCTTCATATCTAACTTAGTGACATTTAATTTCACGCTACAACAATGATTCTGGTTCCCCCATTTCATGTTGCATATTTAGCACCTTATGGTAATTTTTGTCATTCTAGCAACTGTACTTTGAGATGGTAATCCTCCTTAATCCTTAAAATAACTGCACTAAAGCCTCCAATTTTATTCCTGTCTATAAGTTGGACAATGGCGTTTTGTATTTCTTTTGTTTTTGTTCTAATTTTGTGAATGATGTATTTAAGTAACCATGAATATATGATTCATTCCTCGCTGGATGTACAATGCTGCCAAAAGCCATGTTCTATTTGATATTCTGGGAATACGTATTTCTAGTTTTGATCTCGTGCGTTGTACACGAAAAAAATTATCAAAATACTTATTAAGAGTTCTCGTATTTGTATGCGTAGTAACAATTGCAAAATCGATTTTCTACTCTTATAAAGTCTAGTAAAATTATGCGAATAATACCTGTAAATTTTTTAATAATAAGTTATAGTAAAGAGTCATGACGCATGTGTGACTTTAATAAGCAGAAGTTTTTAAAGTATTTTTGAGGTGTTAGTATTGAGAATTAAGACCTTATATATAGATATATTGAATAGGTAGAGTTTTATAAGGCGCACAATTAGTTTTCTACTCTTATAAAGTTTAGCAAAATTATGTTAATAATATCTGCGAATT
Organism: Escallonia herrerae; assembly: GCA_033070095.1. Taxonomy (NCBI): domain Eukaryota; kingdom Viridiplantae; phylum Streptophyta; class Magnoliopsida; order Escalloniales; family Escalloniaceae; genus Escallonia; species Escallonia herrerae. The sequence goes on along the minus strand of JAVXUP010001979.1, from coordinate 59,249 downwards.
TTTTAATAATAAATTATAGTAAAGAGTTATAGTGCATGTGTGTCTCTAATAAGTAGAAGTGAAATGAGAATGTGATATCAAAATAAAGAGTCATTGTGCATGTGTGTCTCTAATAAGTAGAAGTAAAAAAAGAATGTGATATAAAAACAATTAAAAGGTGCAGAAATCGATTTTCTACTGTTATAAGGTTTAGTAAATTTGTCCCAATAATACCTGTGAATGTTTTAGTAATAAGTTATAGTAAAAAGTCATAATGCATGTGAGACTTTAATACGTATAGCTTTTTAAAGTATTTTTGATGTGTTAGTATTGAAAATGAAGGCCTTATATGTAAGTATATTGAATGGGTAGAGTTTTAGAAGGTGCATAATTAGTTTTCTACTCTTATAAAGTTTAGAAAAATTATAACAATAATACCTGCGAATTTTTTAATAATAAATTATAGTAAAGAGTTACGGTGCATGTGTGTCTCTAATAAATAAAAGTGAAAAGGAAACGCGATATCAAAACAAAGTGTCATGGTGCATGTGTCTCTACTAACTAGAAGTGAAAAAGGAATGTGATATGCAAACAAACATGATGACGTGTCGCATAAGTAAAAGGCGAGGACATGTTGCAAAATTAAAAATGGTAAAAAGGAAAAAGAACGCTAAAAAAAGCTTACGTGTCGCCCCCACAACGCACAATACTTCGTCTATAATATATTTACTAGCTCAGTCAGCCGGGCAAGGCCCGGGTGATTTCTATTTAAAAGCTAGGAGTATGTTTGAGTTTTGACGTATTTTGATAGAGTTAAGATTGGGTATTTAAACATCATGTTGATGGTTTTGAAAATTACGATTTAATCGTATTCCCTTGAAGTGAACCATCGAATTTAAAACATATCGCATTCATGCACTTCAGATATATGCAGTATCATAATCAAGAGAAATTCAATGAAAGCATATTCCTAAAATTGTTTTATAATAGTAAAGCATGTTACGGTGCTAATAAATTATTAAGATTTCGAAGTTCAAAATAAAGTATTCAAAAAGTGAGGCATAAAATGAGTAATCAATTATTTCACTTCAAATTAGAATGTTACTTTTTTCTTTGGTATTTCAAGTACTAATTTTATCTTTTGTACGAAAAAGTTAAAGTTCAAGAATTTATACACAAAATTATATTTACGTTATTTATTTTGCTTACCATATCCATATAAGTGTGAACATTTTTTTTTTTTAGTTTTTCACGTTATGTGGTGCACTATTGATCAACTATTTTATTTTATAAGTATCTCAGATAGAACTCCTTACCATATTAAATTAGACATCTACTATAGTTATCTACAATGAAATTTAAAGTTTATAAAACAAAGTACGAAAAAGGCACAAATAATTTGTTTAGTAAATTATTGTCTAGACTGAATATACCTTCTAAAAACACATGCCATGCAAACCTTAGCAAAAATGAAAGTAAGTGGAGCAAAATGTAGAAATAATCCTGAAAAGAGAAACTATAGTGTTATAGTGACAATATCTGTATTCTAATTACTTTACTTCATCGTCATGTTCGGCGCTTTTTCGACCGCTCATTTAATTTTGAATATTCTCTAAGACAATTAATTTGAAAATATGTATGCATTGTACAGTTAATTATTGTCTGAATGATCATAAAAATGTCATATCATTTTAAAAATTCTTTTTTTTTATTTTGAGGCCAAAAAAATAATATATAGCGGTGAATATTCGTAAAGATGTCTAAATTGTTATAGATGGGGATATAATTGCGTAAGGTTACAAATTTCTTGCAATTCATCTTTGATTTATATTGCTCATTAAGTTTTAAGCTTATAATATATCAAGGTGATTATAGAAGTATGTGAAGTTAGAATATCAAATAATGAACATTATTTTTTGTAGATTACCATGTATATATACATGAATTCGAACATAATGAATTAAAAAAGGGTCGCAGTCATTTGTATTGGAAAAGAAAAATCCCAAAAACTATACAATTAGTAATTTATTTTGTAGACGTAAATAGGCAACTAAAAATAGACATTGATACCGAAATGAAAGCACATGGAATAATTTTGATTCATTTTAGAAATGAATTATTATTACCTACTGCCCATGAAAATCCCTGCAACTCTCTATGCAAAACAATTAATGATTGATAAATATGCTTAATACCATCTTTGTTGATACCGTAACTGACAATTTTTTAAATTATCTTTTTAAAGTCACTAAATAAGTGTCATTAAGAGTATACAATGACCATTGAGTTTCACCGTTTGGGAGGCTGTCGGCATCTTCCTATGACCTAGGTAGCGGCCAAAACTTTCTTAGATAACCATCACTTTAAAAAATAACATTAATCTTATAAAAGAAATAGGGTAGCATTACAGTGACAATTCTTTTGTTTAATTGTTTAACTTTAAGATCATGTTCAATAATTTGGAGGTGCCATTTTGATCTGTTTTTTGAAGATTTTCTAAAATAACCAATTTAAGAATGCATTATATTTGATTCTTTGTTTTGGGCATTCAAAAGAGTATATGATTTCTACTTTAAACTTTGAGTTATTATATTAAAATTAATTTGTGAAATAAACTGTTATTTTAGCATTTCAAAAATATCTAAAAATGAAGTCATATTTGTTTCATATATTCTTATATAAAAAATATGTTAAGTTTTAATCTTTATTTTTGATACCTTATCTTCATACTTTATATTTGTGAGATATTATTTTGTTATTTTAAAGTGCACTTAAGATATTAACAGTCAAAATTAAGGCCTAATATGTAAGTATATTCATTAGACAGTGTCTTAAAAACTTTAGTGTTAGTTTGGTAATTTTAAAAGGTTTACGAAAATTGGGCTAATAATAGCCACAATTTTTTAACAATAAATTATAATACGTAGTTATTAAGTAGGGAAAAAAAGAAAATGACCAAAATAAATACGATGACATGCAAGTAAGAGGAGACAAAGGAAAAAACGCTAAAAACACTAATGTATTTGAGAGGTCAATGTTATATACTTAAAATTTTAAAATTATTTTTCTAGTTTGAAAAAGTTTACAACAATTAGGATAATAATGTTCGTAAATATTTTAATAAAAAAATTTAGTAAAGAGTTAAAGTTGTGTTAAAAAAAAAGGAAATTAAAACAAATAAAATGATGTTACGCATAAGTTAGAGGGGTAAAAAAGAAAAAGAACACTTATAAAAGCTTATGTATCTTAAAGTTCAATGTGATATAATTAGAATTAACTAATGAAGTAAAATCTCAAAATTGGTATTTTTAAATTATTTATAACAATTAACACATATTCTTTTTACACGTTGCTTTTTGTATAAAGAAAAGAAAGCTTTAAATTTGTGACCTATAATTTTTTTTCCATAGGTAACTTATGTTTTCTTTATGTTTGAGTGTTTATGTGGTTATTTAAAGTATTTTTGAGGTGCTAATAGTCAAAATCAAGTTCTATTATGTTGATATATTGACTATGTAGAGTTTTAAAATGATTATAATTGATTTTCTACTCTTATAAGGTCAACTAAATTTATGGTAATTATACCTCCGAATTTTTCAATAATAAGTTACAATAAAGAGTCATGATGCATATGTGACTGTAATAAGTAGAGGTAGAAGAGAAATGGAGCACCAAAGCAAACGTGTAATTTATTTTTTCTTTATGTTTGAGTGTTTCTTTTGTTATAAAAAATGTTTTTGAGGTATTAATAGTCAAAATCAAGTCTTAATATGTTGATGCATTAATTAGGTAGAGTTTTAGAAGGTGTAGAAGATATTTTTTACTCTTATAAGGTCTACTAAGTTTATGGTAATAATGACTCTGAATTTTTAATAATAAGTTATATTAAAGAATCGTTATAGATGTATGACTTTAATAAGTAGAGGTAAAGGAGGAATAAAACACTAAAACAAACGTGGTGACGTGTAATTTTTAATAATAAGTTATGCTAAAGAGTCATGATACATGTATGAATTTAATAAGTAGAGATAAAGGAGGAATAGAACACCAAACAAATATGGTGACGTGCAATTAATGTTTTCTTTATGTTTGTGTAACGAACCGGTCCACGACCCCACCACAGGGCATTGCCTCCCTCAAAAGGGCTAGCCAAATAGGTACTTATGAGTTCATAGGAAGGGTCTTATAAGACCAATCGCAAACTCTCCCACAACCGATGTGGGATATTACAATCTCCCCACCTTCTTCCTTAGCGTCATCGCTAAGGCAATCAATCACACATAGTCCAGAATCTTCCTTTCTAGCCAATATGGGATATACCCAGCTCACCCTTCGTTGCCTCAACCATCCTCTTGATGTGGGATATACCTGGGCTTGCCTTCGTTTCCCCCAACCATCGGCATCCCGATTGAACAGCCTAGCCCGAGCTTTCGAGAGTCGGCTCTCATACCATCTGTAACGACCCGGTCCACGGCCCCACCACAGAGCATTGCCTCCCTCAAAAGGATTAGCCAAGTAGGTACTTATGAGTTCATAGGCAGGGTCTTATAAGGCCAATCGCAAACTCTCCCACAACCGATATGGGATATTACGGTTTGAGTGTTTAATTTGTTATTTAAAGTATTTTTGAGGTGTTAATAATCAAAATTAAGTCCTACTTTGTTGATACATGGATTAGGTAATGTTTTAAAATGTGTAGAATTGGTTTTTTTTACTCTTATAAGGTCAACTAAATTTACAGTAATAATAACTTTGAATTTTTTATTAATAAAGAGTCATGATGCATATGAGACTTTAATAAATAGAAGTAAAAGAGGAATGAAACGCAAAATAAAGATGATTGCATGTCGCAAAATGGAAAAAAGATGACGTGTCGCATAATTAAAAGGGGTAAGAAGGGAAAAGAACTCCTAAAAAAGCTTATGTGTCGTCTCCGCAACGCACAACGCTTCGTCTATTATATATTTACTAGCTTAGTAACCCGGGCAAGGCCCGGGTGAGTTCTATTTAAAAGCTATGAGTATGTTTGAGTTTTAACATATTTTGATAGGGTTAAGATTGAGTATTTAAGCGTCATGTCGATGGTTTTGAAGATTACAATTTAATCTTATTCGCTTGAAGTGAACCATCGAATTTAAAACATATTGCATTCATGCACTTCAGATATAAGCAATATCATAATCAAGAGAAATTCAATGAAAGCATATTCCTAAAATTGTTTCATCATAGTAAAGCATGTTATAGTGCTAATAAATTATTAAGATTTCGAAGTTCAAAATAAAGTATTCAAAAAGTAAGGCATAAAATGAGTAATCAATTATTTCACTTCAAATTAGAATGTTACTTTTTTCTTTGGTATTTCAGGTACTAATTTTATTTTTGTACAAAAAAGTTAAATTTCAAGAATTTATACACAAAATTATATTTACGTTATTTATTTTGCTTACCATATCCATATAAGTGTGAGATTTGTTTTTTTAATTTTTCACGTTATGTGGCACACCATTGATCAACTGTTTTATTTTTTAAGTATCTCAGATAGAACTCCTTACCATATAAAATTAGACATCTACAATAGTTATCTACAATGAAATTTAATGTTTATAAAAAGAAAGTACGAAAAAGGCAAAAATAATTTTTTTAGTAAATTATTGTCTAGACTGAATAAACCTAATAAAAAAACATGCCATGAAAACCTTAGGAAATATGAAAGTAAGTGGAGCTATTTTACTTCATTTAAAACAACCAACCTTTTAAAATGTAGAAATAATCCTGAAAAGAAAAACTAAAGTGTTATAGTGACAATATCTATATTCTAATTACTTTACTTCATCGTCATGTTTGGCGCTTTTTTGACCGCTCATTTAATTTTGAATATTCTCTAAGACAATTAATTTGAAAATATGTATGCATTGTACAGTTAATTATTGTCTAAATGATCATAAAAATGTCATATCATTTTACAAAAAAAAAATAAATTATTTTGAGGCTAAAGAAATAATATATAGCGGTGAATATTTGTAAAAATGTCTAAACTGTTATAGATGGAGATATAATTGCGTAAAGTTATAAAAATTCTTGCACTTCATCTTTGATTTATGTTGCTCATTAAGTTTTTATAATATATTAAGGTGATTATAGAAGTTTGTGAAGTTAGAATATCAAATATTGAACATTATTTTTTGTAGATTACCATGTATATATACATGAATTCGAATATAATGAATTAAAAAATTGTCGCAATCATTTGTATTGGAAAAAAAAATCCCAAAAAAGGTGCACGAACTATACAATTAGTAATTTATTTTGTAGACGTAAATAGGCAACTAAAAATAGACATTGGTACCGAAATGGAAGCACGTGGAATAATTTTAATTCATTTCAGAAATGAATTATTTTTGCCTGCTGCCCATGAAAATCACTGCAACTCTCTATACAAAACAATTAATGATCGATAAATATGCTTAATACCATCTTTGTTGATACCATAACTGATAAATTTTAAAAGTACCTTTTTAAAGTCACTAAATAAGTGTCATTAAGAGTATACAATGACCATTGAGTTTCACCGTATGGGAGGCCGTCGACATCTTCTTATGACCTAGGTAGCGGCCAAAAATTTCTTAGATAACTATCACTTTAAAAGAAAATATTAATCTTATAAAAGAAATAGCGTAGCATTACAGTGACAATTCTTTTGTTTAATTGTTTAACTTCAAGATCATGTTCTATAATTTTTGGAGGTGCCGTTTTGATATGTTTTTTGAAGATTTTCTAAAGTAACAAATTTAAGAATGCATTATATTTGATTCTTTGTTTTGGGCATTCAAAAGAGTATATGATTTCTACTTTAGACATTGAGTTATTATATTAAAATTAATTTGTGAAATAAACTATTATTTTAGCATTTCAAAGATATCTAAAAATGAAGTCATCTTCCTTTCATATATTCTTATATAAAAAATATGTTAAGTTTTAATCTTTATTTTTGATACGTTATCCTCATACTTTATATTTGTGAGATATTATTTTGTCATTTTAAAGTGCACTTAAGGTATTAACAGTCAAAATTAAGGCCTAATATATAAGTATATTCATTAGACAGTGTCTTAAAAACTTTAGAGTTAGTTTGGTAATTTTAAAAGGTTTACGAAAATTGGGCTAATAATAGCCACAATTTTTTAACAATAAATTATAATACGTAGTTATTAAGTAGGGAAAAAAAAGAAAATGACCAAAATAAATACGATGACATGCAAGTAAGAGGAGACAAAGGAAAAAACGCTAAAAAGGCTAATGTATTTGAGAGGTCAATGTTATATACTTAAAATTTTAAAATTATTTTTCTAGTTTGAAAAAGTTTACAACAATTAGGATAATAATGTTCGTAAATATTTTAATAATAAATTTTAGTAAAGAGTTAAAGTTGTGTTAAAAAAAAGGACATTAAAACAAATAAAATGATGTTACGCATAAGTCAGAGGGGTAAAACAGAAAAAGAACACTTATAAAAGCTTATGTATCTTAAAGTTCAATGTGATATAATTAGAATTAACTAATGAAGTAAAATATCAAATTGGTATTTTTAAATTATTTATAACAGTTAACACATATTCTTTTTACACGTTGCTTTTTGTATAAAGAAAAGAAAGCTTTAAATTTGTGACCTATAATTTTTTTTTCTATAGGTAACTTATGTTTTCTTTATGTTTGAGTGTTTATGTGGTTATTTAAAGTATTTTTGAGGTGCTAATAGTCAAAATCAAGTTCTATTATGTTGATATATTGACTATGTAGAGTTTTAAAAGGATTATAATTGATTTTCTACTCTTATATGGTCAACTAAATTTATGGTAATTATATCTCCGAATTTTTCAATAATAAGTTACAATAAAGAGTCACGATGCATATGTGACTGTAATAAGTAGAGGTAGATGAGAAATGGAGTACCAAAGCAAACATGATGACTTGTAATTTATTTTTTCTTTATGTTTGAGTGTTTCTTTTGTTATAAAAAGTATTTTTGAGGTATTAATAGTCAAAATCAAGTCTTAATATGTTGATGCATTAATTAGGTAGAGTTTTAGAAGGCGTAGAAGATATTTTTTTTACTCTTATAAGGTCTACTAAATTTATAGTAATAATGATTCTGAATTTTTAATAATAAATTATACCAAAGAATCATTATAGATGAGTGACTTTAATAGGTAGAGATAAAGGAGAAATAGAACACTAAAACAAACATGGTGACGTGTAATTTTTAATAATAAGTTATGCTAAAGAGTCATGATACATGTATGACTTTAATAAGTAGAAGTAAAGGAGAAATAGAACACCAAACAAACATGGTGACGTGTAATTAATGTTTTCTTTAAGTTTGAGTGTTTATTTTGTTATTTAATGTATTTTTGAGGTGTTAATAATCAAAATTAAGTCCTACTTTGTTGATACATTGATTATGTAGTGTTTTAAAATGTGTAGAATTGATTTTTTACTCTTATAAGGTCAACTAAATTTATAGTGATAATAACTCCGAATTTTTTATTAATAAAGAGTCTTGATACATGTGAGACTTTAATAAATAGAGGTAAAAGAGGAATGAAATGCCAAAACAAAGATGAAGACGTGTCGCATAATTAAAAGGGGTAAGAAGGGAAAAGAACTACTAAAAAAGCTTATTTATTGTCTCCGCACCGCACAACGCTTCGTCTATTATATATTTGTATGATATGATATGATATAGATTTAGATAAACTCAAATCGATACACATAATAAAAAATTAAATAAATTCACCATTTAATTGGAAAGTAAGAGGGAGAGAGCAGTAGAAATTGAGTAAAAACATTAACGACTGGATATTTAGGTGGAGTAGTTGAAATAATGCGGAGGGAAGAGAGTTCTAATTGTTATTAGATGTTGAAAGCTTTTAAACGATGATATTGTTAATCGGTAGTCATGAGGTGCTCTTCTTTTAACAACCGTGTCTGATTTCATAATTCTTATACAATAAAAAAAAAATCCTAAAATGACTCTAAAGTGTCCGGAAGGACGAATAATCCATCGAAAAGAAGAGAAGTGTTCTTGGACTAAGTAACGCAGCAGGAAGGTGTTAGGTACCTGCCGTACCCTTTCGGTCTCTAATTCACTTTTGTTGAATTTTCTCCTCAAGAACATATTGCATGCAAAATATGATAAAACTAACACTAAGTTAATTTTTACGGTTTTAGGTTGAACTTGACATCAAGAGTCGAACTGTGTACGTATCCCATCGGACTAATCGGAATCAAAACCGCTGTAGTTTGACTCTGATCTTACGGGAAGTAGTCTACATTTCGGGACTTAAACTAAAACCAAGAAAGGAATAAGACTCTATTTGATATTTTTTAATAGAAACTTGACTACGGGACTGGGAGACAAACTATGTTATTTCGAAGTTAGAAAATTATTAAAAGTTACCATTTGAAGTAGCTTGCCTTGAAGACTCGGGGATGTTCTCCGTATGATCCACGATACAAGGATTACAAAAGATCTTTTTAGTTGTTTTAATCTTCTCATTCATGGTGTATTTTCTGAGTAGCCTATATAAAGACATCAATGTAACTCTATAAAGAGACTGTTTGGGATTGACCCAAAGATGATCAAATCTAATTAAATCTGAATTAAATCAAATTGCTAGGCATTTGGTAAAGATACATGACTAATTAAAACCCTATTTATCATAACTTATTTTTGCGGTTTATAGCTTTAGTACACGTTATCCAAATACCATTCATAGCTTTAATTTAATTTAATTGCAAACAGGTTAAAGCTGATTTTGACGTGTGATAATGGTTTAGTTTAAAATTTGTTTTTGAGAATCAATCCAAAAATGCTGTAAGATACAATGGGATGTAATTGTTCCTCAGTTTTGAGAGTTCTTGTTCTATCAAGAGGACGCATGACATAGTTACATAATTCTGCAGTGTGATAACTGACAAAGCAAAATTCTAACTAATGCAAGTAAAATAGTACAGCTTGGACATTTTGTCAAACACCTTTAAGGCATTAAGTTTACGGAAGAGCACAGTAAAATGCGTAACCCATCGCATCGTTCTTTATTCCAGGCATCATCCCTCCTCCTTTATGTAATGTATCAAAGCTTGAACTGGTTTCATTGCCTAATAACAATCTCACTGGAGCCATACGAACAGAGATTGGGGATCTCACACTGCTTGAGATGTTATATCTTGAATATAATCTCTCGACCCTTGCAGGTATAATACCAGAAGCAGTTGGTAACCTCTTAAATTTTAGGTAATATAAACTTGGGAGCCAATCATTTTAGAGGTGATATACCACTAATACCAGCAACAATCTTTAATTTATCTACACTACAAGGAGTTGGACTTGCAGGCAATCTCTTTTCAGGCCAGACGCTACCCAATCTTGAACATCTCTTACTTTTGGAGGAAATGAGTTCACTGGAAGTTTACCTCAGTCTATCACAAATGCTTCTAAACTCTACAAAATAGACCTTACTTTATCTAAGGGATAATAATTATATTTATTGGATTGTTGCAAGAAACAGACAAGAACAACTCCAAAAATATAATATAAAACAGCTGGTTGAGGCGCGGACTAGGTCGCTCTCTTAAGACGATTCGCGCCCCTTCGGAGAATTACCACCGGTGCAGCAAGGTTATTGACGCGTCGCCTCCGGGATACAACAACCCAGCTTTTACTGTTGCTTCACTCGTAATTCTGCACAAACGAATGAAGCAGAAGCTTCACTCGATACCTTACCAAAATACCCACAAGTCTAAGTGTTTAGAAATCAGAAAAGAGAGTTTTTGTTTGAGTTGTATATTGAAAAGTGAGGAAGATGTCTCCTTTTATAGGTGAAGAAAAATAGATGTTGGAAATCTGTTACAAAAAATAAATTCAAAATTTATTTCAGAAATAAAGTGCTGCAATAAAAAATATGACTGTTGGGAAGTAATGAATAATATGACTGTTGCCCAACAACTATATTTTTCAGTATAAATAGACATGCTACAGTCCCATACGAGTTTCGGGGAGAGGCCGGAATGCTGCCACAGAGCATCCGTAAATTTCAGAAACGTATCTCCCCCACTTGTCCTTCCCCCCTTGCGCGTGCGAGTCTTAAACTCAAACGCATCTTACTTAAAGGCCAAGGAGTGTCACTTTATAAACTCCTTAAAGTTCTTTACAATGGCCAATGTGGGACAAAAACTTTCCAAAAGTTTAAGTATGTAAGAAAATTTTCTCTTTCCATTTTCAAGCAATGTGGGACTAAAGTACTTTATAATTTTACTCAAAACTTCAATACTTTTTCAATCCTGAAAACAAAGAGAATTTTTTTGTTAAAATACTCCAACAATCCCCCACTTATTTTAATAAAAAAATTCACAACTTAGACAGTGAGCAAAAGGTGAGAGTCTCATGCATTGTGAAAGTGGCTCTGCCTTGAAACCTTCACTTAGTGTTTCAGTCTTCCCGTATTAGAGCCAAAGTGGACTCAGCCTTGAAACGATGGCTACTTAAGGATACGTAGAATACGTCACACACATGAAACTCAAGGTATCCTATACCAAGCTTCATAAGCCAGCACGTTATGGCCATGTGCTTTATCCCAGTTTTCATGAGTGCTCTACGAATTAGCCCAATTCTCATAGGAAGCGGCCTCACTTCCACACTCAAATAGGTGAGTCTATCAAGGATGCTCTCGTAACTATTACATCCCACCCGTATGGGCTATAGAACTCATTAAGAGATTACCATGAATCTCAACCTCCAATATCGTTACGAGAAACATGTACTAACACCATAGGGAGGGACATTGTCATAAGACAAAAGTAGTACATGTACAACACCAGTCACTCTATAATTCGTTGGTCTCCTTACCTAGTTCTTGGGATCTCCAATCCCTAGGAGGTTGTATCCTTATAGGTGACTTATACATTCTTAGGCTTAAGTCCCATCCCCCTCGATGTATACCAGATCTTTTCTCTAGCTAGAGCTTTTGTAAGTGGATCAGCGAGATTATCGCCTGATCTCACATAATCAATATTGATCGCACCTTTGCCAAGGTATGATCTCACAGTACTGTGTTTTCTTCTAACTGATCTGGATTTTCCATTATAATACTTACTTTGCACTCTGCCAATGGCTGCAGTGCTATCACAGTGAATCAAGACAGATGTCACTGGTTTTTCCCACATAGGCATCTCGAACAATAGATCTCGTAGCCAACCTGCTTCTTCACTTGCCGAAGCCAAGGCAATTAGTTCGGCTTCCATGGTGGATTTGGCAATTATCTGTTGCTTCTTGGATCTCCAACATACAGCTCCACCACCTAATGTAAATACATAGCCTGTTGTTGACATGGAATCTCCAGATTGAGAATTCCGATCTGCATCACTAAAACCTTCAAGAACAGCTGGTTGCCTTTGATACATCAACCCATGGTTAATAGTTCTTTTAAGATAACCCATAACACGATACATGGCATTCCAATGTTCAAGACTAGGTTTACTTGTAAATCTACTAAGAACACCAACAACGTATGCAATATCAGGCCTTGTGCAATCAGTAGCATATCTAAGACTGCCAATTATACTTGCATATTCTTTTTGATTCATAACATCAACATCAAGCTTAGTAGGATATAAATGATTTTGAGGATCAAAATTAGTGCATGCAGTTTTGCAATCAAAATATTTGTATTTTCTCAACATAATTAGCTTGATCAAGAAATATGCCATCACGAGTTCTAATAATTTTCATACCTAGAATCACATCAGCTTCACCCAAATCTTTCATTTCAAAATTCTTTTTTAGCAAAGATTTGGTGAATTCAATAATTTTCATGCTAGTGCCGAAAATTAAAAGATCATCCACATACAAGCAAATGATAACATGCTCACTATTTTCAGATTTATAGTAGATGCATTTGTTACTTTCATTTGCTTTAAAACCACTAGCTAGAACACATTGATCGAATTTATCATGCCATTGCTTGGGAGCCTGTTTCAACCCATATAGGGATTTAGTTAACTTGCACACCTTGCTCTCATGCCCTGGTTGGATATAACCTTCCGGTTGGTCCATATAAATCTCTTCTTCCAGTTCTCCATTTAAGAAGGCTGTTTTAACATCCATTTGGTGAATCTTTAAGTTATGGATTGCTGTTATAGCAATTAAAAGCCTAATGGATGTTATTCTAGTGACTGGTGAGAAAGCATCAAAAAAGTCAATATCCTCTCGTTGTTTAAACCCCTTTGCAACCAACCTTGCTTTAAACTTGTCAATTGTACCATCAGGTTTAAGCTTCTTCCTTAGAATCCATTTACAACCTATGGATTTACAACCCGGAGGTAAGTCAACTAACTTCCATGTTCTATTAGCCATTAGAGACTCTATTTCATCATTTATAGCTTCTTTCCAAAGGTCAGAGTCTGGTGAAGATAAAGCTTCTTCTAGGGTAATAGGACTTCCCTCAACATTATATACAAGGTAGTCAGGGCCAAAGTCTTTCTCTACCCTTGCACGTTTACTCCTTCTATGTTCTTCGTTTCTTACGCTAAGAGTTTGTGAGGAACTTGCCTCTTGATTAGGTTGGGATGACTTTATGGTTTCGGTTTCTTCACCCCCACTATCTTTGGATTTATAAGGAAACTTATCTTCATGAAATATCACATCCATAGATTCAACCACAACATTGTTCTTAAGATCAAGACACCTATAAGCTTTACTATTTAGAGCATAACCCACAAAAATGCAACGTGATGCTCTAATTCCCAATTTGGGAATTTTAGGGTCAGAAATCCTCACAAAGGCTAAGCAACCCCAAACTCTAAGGTGTTCTAAATTTGGTTTTCTATTTCTCCACAACTCAAGGAGTTTTGAGGATTTTCTTTCTAGGTGTTCTATTAAGGGCATAGTTTGCAGTCAAGAGAGCTTCGCCCCAAAGATTCTTAGGTGCACCAGAGCTAGCAAGCATGGCATTAGTTAAATTGATCAAGGTTCTATTTTTCCTTTCAGCCACGCGACTAGATGTTGGCGAATAAGGAGGGGTAGTTTCATGAACTATCCCTAAAGATTGGATATATGTGATAAGGCCTAAGGAGTCATATTCCATGCCTCTATCACTTCTCAATCTTTTTATCTTCCTATCAAAACGATTTTCTACTTCCTTGATAAACACAGTAAGCATTTCAAAAGCATCACTTTTATTTTTGATGAGATAAACATAACAATATCTAGAAAAATCATCAATAAAAGTGATAAAATACATTTTTCCACCACGTGTCAAAATGCCTTCAAATTCACATATATCTGAATGAACTAACTCTAATAATTCAGAATTTCTTTCGATTTTGTGGTGAGGTTGTTTAGTGATTTTGGTCATGCTACAAAATTCACATTTCTCAAGTTCATTATGTAACTTAGGCAAAAGTCCTACATGACTCATATCTTTAAGGTATTTGCCATTTATGTGACAAAGACGAGCATGCCAAGTATTCACACAAGACACAATATAAACGGAAGTAAAAGTCTTATTCATTTCAACATTGAGTTTAAACATACCATCACATGCATAGCCTTTACCAACAAACATACCGTTCTTTGACAGAATAGATTGATCGGACTCAAAAGTCTACTTGAATCCTGCCTTGTTGAGGAGATAACCGGACACCAAGTTCTTCCTAATATCTGGAGTGTGTAGCACATCCTTAAGGGTCAAAATTCTGCCCGAGGTAAACTTAAGAACAACATCTCCCATGCCTAAGACTTTTGTGGAATGAGAATCACCAAGCAAAACCTTCTTGTCTTTTTCTACCAGAACATAGTTTTGAAACCAATTTTTATCATGACAAACATGTCTTGAAGCTCCGGAGTCGGCCCACCATCCTTCTTAACTTCCAACCAAATTTATTTCTGAAATCATAGCAACAAGTGGTTCTTCGGTAACATTAGCTTGTCGCGTTGAACCGAATTTCCTATAACGACAATTTCTAGCATGGTGCCCTTGTTTTCCACAAATAAAACATGCACCATTTGCAAAACCTTCATTTGCAAAATTATTGTTGCTAGAATTGTTATTTAAATTTTTATTTTTCTTGTTACTATTTCCACGGTTGGAAGATTGGCCTTGATTCCACTTCTTCGAGGCAAAGGAAGAATGTTGATTTTTAAAACCTTTGTTTTTCATATGCTTGCCTCTAGCATTTAAAAAATTATTTTGCCTTTTAAAGTTATTTTGACCCTTAGGAGCGCTATCACTCGACGTTAGGAAGTTTACCTTAGCACCATTACCATAGGCATTACCGTTACCTTGGTGGTTATTGGCATGGTTGGCATGTGTGTTGTTGGCAAGAGCTTCGTTCTTCTTGTCTTGCTTTCTAGCTTCCTCCTTAATTTGAAGCCGCGCCATGAGGTTGACAATTGACAGTTCCGATTGCTTGTGACATAGGCCTTTTTGGAACTCTTTCCATGAATTCGGCAACTTGTCTATGATGGCAACCACTTGCATTTGTTCGTCTACTTTGATTCCTTCGGAGATGATTTCGTGTACAATCATCTGAAGGTCGTGCGTCTGAGCTACAACCGACACGTTCTCCGACATCTTGTAGTTGAAAAAACGGCTGCATGCGTACTTCTTTTTTCCTGCTTCTTCGGTGTCGTATTTTTGCTGCAACGCTTTCCACATTCTCTTGGCAGAATTGTAAGTATGAGAATAATAATCATAAAGCTCATCCGAAAGACAATTGAGCAAATAATTACGACAATCTTCTTCATCGTTTTCCCACTTCGTTGTATACTTTTCATGCTCCGCCAACTCCTCCTCACTCATATTTTTTGTATCTACCTTCTTTGGATTTTTGGCGGTTAAAATCCACACTACCTTCATCAACTTAAGATAGAACAATACCTTGCTAGCCCACCTTTTGAAGTTTTGACCACCAAAACGGATTGGCTTATTCAAGTCATTCGAGTTGGCAGCAGGAGCAGCAGAAGTCATGGTGGAATCCGCCATCGAGGAATCGTCTTAAATTGTTGGAATTGTTGCAAGAAACAGACAAGAACAACTCCAAAAATATAATATAAAACAGCTGGCTGAGGCGCGGACTAGGTCGCTCTCTTAAGACGATTCGCGCCCCTTCGGAGAATTACCACCGGTGCAGCAAGGTTATTGACGCGTCGCCTCCGGGATATAACAGCCCAGCTTTTACTGTTGCTTCACTCGTAATTCTGCACAAACGAATGAAGCAGAAGCTTCACTCGATACCTTACCAAAATGCCCACAAGTCTAAGTGTTTAGAAATCAGAAAAGAGAGTTTTTGTTTGAGTTGTGTATTGAAAAGTGAGGAAGAGGTCTCCTTTTATAGGTGAAGAAAAATAGCTGTTGGAAATCTGTTACAAAAAATAAATCCGAAATTTATTTCAGAAATAAAGTGCTGCAATAAAAAGTATGACTGTTGTGTAATAAAAGAAAATGTGACTGTTTCCCAACAGCTATATTTTGCAGTATAAATAGACATGCTATAGTCCCATACGAGCTTCGGGGAGAGGCCGGACCGGAATGCTGCCACAGAGCATCCATAAATTTCAGAAACGTATCTTCCCCACTTGTCCTTCCCCCTTGCGCGTGCGAGTCTTACACTCAAGCGCATCTTACTTAAAGGCCAAGGAGTGTCACTTTATATACTCCTTAAAGTTCTTTACAATAGTCAATGTGGGATAAAAACTTTCCAAAAGTTTAAGTATGTAAGAAAATTTTCTCTTTTCATTTTCAAGAAACGTGGGACTAAAGTACTTTATAATTTATTCAAAACTTTAATGCTTTTTCAAAGTTGAAAACAAAGAGAATTTTTTTGTTAAAATACTGCAACAATATTGACATGGATAATTACAAGTGTTGGCTTAATTACAAGTGTTGGCTTTCCAGGCAAATGACATCCTCCAGTTTCTGTAATTGCATGGCAGCAAGCTTGGGGAACCTCAAGGTTGCTTTGGCTATTGATTGATCGGGATCCGAGGAGAGGTCCTACAAAGCCAAGCCGCTGTCCCCGAGAGGCCTTCTAGACCATCTTATAATGGGGGTTTTACTTGGATGTTTTGGGATTCAGCAGGTTGAGTCACCAGCCATCTTCGAGGACCGGTTGAGTGCTAGGTTCTACAAGCAATGTTGGATTATCCACTTTATCTGAAAGCAACCCTAGCGATTGACGCTACTCTGCAACAAATTGCAATGATTTATCATGTTGAGAACTGGTTGAGTGCTAGGTTTTTTGAGATTGCCGTAAACAATTGTTAGAGTTTGTATACGGGCTTGTAAACTTAATGCCTTAAAGGTGTTTGACAAAATGTCCACCTGAGTTTGTCTACTTTGTGGAATCTTTGAGGAATTTCTCACACAGTAAAAGTCCTTTGGGTTGCCGGATGAGTGGCGTACCCAAAGGTACGCTGCGGAAGAGCACGCACATACAAAGAGAGTAGAATGCACGCTCCACCGCTAACGGCCGAAGATGAAAGCTGTTTGCTTGCCTCGTCAGACATGACTCGGCCGAGGCTATTGTGGGAGTGGGAGTTGGGAGTTGGGACCATGTAGCTTCCCTTCCAGTAATAAACTTACAAATCCCTCCCTCCATTATGGAGGAAACGTGGGGGTCAAAGTTATCTCAAATTGGAGGTGGACAAGGACAACTTCCTTTTCCGTCACAGTTGTATCTTTCGTTTGCCCTTTTCCACTTGTTTCCCTTTGCATTATTTGCTTAGAATTAGATTTTCTTTTGCCCTTTTCCGGCATTAACAAATTCGATTTATAACAGAGCCTCTTGGAATTGATTTTTGACACACAGTCGAGCTTGATTTAGTTCGAAATAAATCAGGCTATTAGATAAATATATAAAACTGGTTAAATCAATTTTTAGATTACGAAAAACTGATTGAAAACGAGGATTATAGATGAGACGTGGTTTGAGAATATCTTTTAAAAGTAGATTTCAGATCTTAATCAACTTCCAAAATTAATTTTAAGTTATTTTTAGCATAATTAGCTTTAAGTTATAGATTATGTTTGGATAAAAGTACCAAAAGTAGTTTCAATATATAGCCAAGAGCACAAAAATTTAGGAGACCAAAATTTAAGTGTTTGACTAATTAAATTTAGTGGCCCAAGGTCCTCATACTGCGGGACATAAACTTGAAACTATCGTTTTCGTGATGGCATAAGAAGTACGAGCGTGGCCTCACTTGGTAGGCAGATAGATCTTGACCATCATTGACCTCTTGATGAGATGCAGATTTGTTGGGAAAAATTGTCGGGAAATGGAAACGAAAAAAGGCTTTGAGGCGTATCTAAAGACACTTTCTTTAGAACGTTATTTGCCCCCACTCAAGATAAAGTTTGCTAATGGGTTGCAGGCAAATTCGTTCCCAGGATACAACAAAACCTGAGAAGAACTGCGATTAGCAATATCGAAGATTTCCGAAAAAATCTTTGTGAAACAATAGTAAATAGATTTTGGGAGATTATGAGAGCAATCTAAAAATCTTTGTGTGTGTATATTATGTATATATTCCCGAGTATATATATATGTCTATTTCTATCTTCTCGGCCAAAACAGGATATATGAACGTAGAAGCCACGGCCACAGCAACTGATAGCATCTCTTCAAGAAAGGGCGACACAGTTGCAGTGACCGTTGCACCACAACGGTCACAGACCCACGGCTTCTTCCATTCTGGAATTCAAATGAAACGGCATGATACCGTTCTATGAAACAACGGTAATTAAACCGTTAATGTTCCGGCCGTATGATGCCAAAGGTCGGCAATACAAAGCCACTGCTTCAAATGCAAAAATGTCGGTTGCCGCAAGCACCACTACCACATCAGTTTGCATTTGGATTTAAGTGGCCAATTCAAACCATTTGCTGCCAAAGAAGATGAAGACAAGGTTTTATGCAATTACATAAGCTCTCATATTGATTAAATAATCAAATAACCAATGAGATTTACATATAAATCTCAACAATCCCCCCACTTTGATTATTTAATCACAAGTCTCCTCAAAATTTATTACTCGATCTTATTACGTTTTCAAGAAGGTGTTTTTCAACTTAAACCTTCAATAAGTATAAATAACTCAAAGTCTTGTCAAAGTTCTTGGTGGTCAGACCTTAAACCAAGTACTCTAGAGATAATTCCAGAATTACCATACGCATAATAATATCTTGTTTCAGTAAAGAATTATATAAACTCGCTCGGCACTTTTATGGCCATGTGCTCGATCCTGGATTCATGAACGCTCTCGAGAGTAAACCCAAATAACTCTCTTAAGAAGCGGCACCACTTCTACGTTCACATAGGTGAAGTTCTCTTGCGTCTCCGTTACTAAGAACACATTTAAACAACTTCATTAAGAGACGTACTCAACCTCGTTTAGCGTAACGGATAACACTAATTTATTAATAATTCTAGAGAGACACACATTATTAGTGCTAACAGTCACATTCAATAACTTGTTCTTACCCATTAAAACTCAGGGACTAGCTTTGGACTAGTAATGAGGTGGGTTACCATTATTGGTGACTAATGAATGGGTTTTAGTCCCATCTCTCTAGAAGTTATTCTAACCAACTCTCGAGATAAACTCTTGGTTAGAGGGTCAGCCAAATTTTTATTTGACTTCACATAGATGATCGTAATGATACCATCTTTAATTAGTTGTCTTACAAAATCATGCCTCAGATTGATATGTCTGGACTTACCATTGTAAGTACTATTATAAGCCCTTGATAAAGTAACTTCACTATCACAATATATTGTGATAGGCGGCATAGGATTAGGCCACATATCTATATCTAACAACAGATTCCTTATCCATTCGGCTTCCTTGCCTGTAGCTGCTAGTGCTACAAATTCGGATTCCATAGTAGAGTGAGATATACAAGTCTGTTTCTTAGAAGCCCATGAAACAGCTCCACCGCTAAGGGTAAAAACCCACCATGATGTGGACTTGCTATCCCCTGTGCTTGTAATCCAACTAGCATCGGTGTACCCCTCAAGTGTACCCGGTTCTTCACTATAAAACAAACCAAGTTCTATAGTTCTCTTTATGTATCCAAAAATTCTACTAATTCTTTTCTAGTGCTCTACACTAGGGTTACTTGTAAATCTACTCAATTTACAAACTGCGAATGCTATATCGGGTCGTATGCAATGCATTAAATACATTAAACAACCTATAGCACTAGCATACTCTAGTTGTGCCACCGGTCTTCCAAGATTTTTAGTCAACTTAATGCTAGAATCATAAGGAGTACTAAAATCTTTAAAATCAAGATGTTGGAATTTAGATAGAATTTTCTCAACATAATGTGATTGGCAAAGAGCAAAACCCCCACTATGTTTTGTCATTTTAAACTTAGAAGAAAGATACTGCTTAGTCTCATTTATGCCAATCATATTAGTCCCAATAATAAGCATGTCGTCAACATACAAACATATAATAACACCATAATCCTTAGTAAATTTAGAATAAATGCACTTATCAGCACTATTATGCTTAAAACCTTATGACAACACACATGAGTCAAACTTCTCGTGCCACTGTTTAGGTGCTTGTTTTAAACCATACAAGGATTTTACTAACTTACATACTTTATTCTTATTACCGGGTAGAACGAACCCTTCTGGTTGTTCCATTTAAATTTCTTCATCTAAATTACCATTTAAAAATGCAGTTTTAACATCCATTTGATGGATGTAAAGATGGTATATAGATGACAAGGCAAACAAAATTCTAATAGAAGTAATTCTAGCGACGGGAGCATACGTATCAAAATAGTCTACTCATTCTTTCTGCTTAAAACCTTTAGCTACTAATCTAGCTTTGAATGTTTGTACAGAACTATCAGAATTATACTTCCTTCTAAACACCCATTTACAACCTATAGGCTTTGACCTTGGAGGTAAGTCAACTAGTGTCCAAGTTCCATTCGACATGATAGAGTCCATTTCATCATTATTGGCCTCTTTCCAGAATGCAGCATCTCTTGAAGTTACTGCTTCCGTATAGGTCATTGGATCACTGTCAACATTAAGGACAATAGGAGTCTGATTTAAAACTATTTCTCGACTTCCTTTAACTAGGAAAACTATAGAATCAGGTGAGATAAAATCTTTACCTAAATCTTTTCCTTTCCTATGCCTTTGACTCCTCCTAGGTTCCTCACTAGGAACCATTGAAAAGTCTACGTCAACGTTAGGTTCAGTTCTTGAATTAGATACTAAATCTGATTTAGAACTTTCACCTCTAAAATCTGAGATAAACTTACATTCTAAAAATGTTACATCTCTAGATTCAACTATCACATTTGATTCCAGATCAAGAATCCTAAAGGCTTTACCGTGTTGTGCATATCCAACAAACACTCCTTTAAGAGCTCTAGGTCCTAATTTAGTTCTTTTAGGATCCGGGACTCTATAGTATACTAAGCACCCCCACACTTTTAGATATTCTAGATTAGGTTTTCTACCTTTCCAAAATTCACAGGGAGTCTTATCAGAATTCTTAGCGGGGATCCTATTGTGCACGTGACAAGCAGTTAACAAAGCTTCTCCCCACAAATTCAAAGGTAAGCCTGCATTCATAATCATACAATTAGTCATCTCAACTAGCGTACGATTTTTTCTTTCAGCTAAACCATTCTGCTGAGGTGTATAAGAGGCAGTCTTTTGATGTATAATGTCGTGCTCTTCACAGTAGGCATTAAACTCATTTGGAAAATATTCTAAACCTCTATCAGTCCAAAAAATCTTAATCTTTTTATTGAGTTGATTTTCTACCTCCGACTTATAGGTTTTGAACATACTAAATGCCTCATCTTTAGTTCTCATAAGATACACGCAAGTATATCTAGAGCAATCATCAATAAACGTGATGAAATACCTCCTACCACCTCTAGTTATTAAACCATTTAATTCACATATATCTAAATGTACTAAATCTAAAAGTTCGGATTTCCTTTCTACACTTTTAAAAGGTTTCTTCGTCATTTTAGATTTAATACATACTTCGCATTTATCGGTACTAACATGAGAACAGGAAATTAAACCTAGATGCATCATGTTTCTAATGTACTTGTAATTTAAATGTGCTAATCTACTATGCCAAAGATTAAAAGGCTCAACAATATAAGAAGAAGCGACATTTATTTCATTAAGACTGAGTTTGAACATCCCATCACAACCATATCCCTTTCCAACAAAATTTCCGTTCTTAGACAGAACTAACTTATCGGACTCAAAAAGAATACGAAAACCTTTCTTACTAACAAGGTTAACGGAAACTAAATTCTTTCTAATATCAGGGACATGAAGAACATTAAGAAGAGTCAAAGTCTTTCCGGATGTGAAGTTTAACTCCACGCTGCCTTTGCCAACAACCTTTGCCCTTGCCAGATTTCCCATTTGGACCTCTTGATTATTTGGCAATTCTTCGTAGGTCTTGAAAAGAGATCTGTCCTTGCAAATGTGGGCTGTGGCTCCCGAATCAAACCACCATCCGGAACTAGAAAATGAATCGGCCATATTGATTTCGGTAACCATGGCTACTAGATTCTCCTCAACCATGTTTGCGGACTCACCGGTGGCTCCTTTTCCACTCTTTCGATGTCGGCATTCTCGTGAATAATGCCCCTTCTTTCCGCAAACATGACATTTACTCTTCTTTTTGTTCTTATTGTGATTGTTGTTCCTCTTAAACATGTTGTCTTCTTTCTTAACTTGAAGAGCATGAAATGATTTTCCACTAGCGGCATCAACGTAATTCACTTTGGAATTAAATTCAGCTTCTCCCTTTTTATCTCTATTACGAGATTCCTCTTCTATACAAAAATGTTTTTGAATTTTCTCCAAAGTAAACTTTTTCTCTCAATGCAACAATTTCTTCCTATAATCTTTCCAAGATGGTGGTAACTTTGCAATTATCATACCAACTTGAAAAGATTCTGGAAGTTTTCCATCAAGTTCGCAAATTTTATTGGCAATATCTTGCAATTCGTGAACTTGGTGGAGAATTGGTATGCCGTCTACCATGGTAAAATCATTATACTCAGAAATTAAGAACTTATTCGTACCTTCTTCTTGAACTTTATATTTGTACTCCAACGCCTTCCAAATTTCTTTAGCCAAATCAAATGATTTGTAGAAGTTGTAAAGACGGTCCGAAAGTGCGTTGAGAATATGGCCGCGACACATAACTTCATCATCGTTCCTCCTTTGCCATTCCTTCTTTTCATTCTCACTAACATTATCACCAGGCTCCAAAAGTGGCTCGCAATTTAAAATGTAGACGATCCTTAACGCCGTGAGTAAGAATTTGACTTTGTCTTGCCAACGGCCAAAATTGCTACCATCGAATTGATCCAACTTGATGAGGTCTTGATTCATCATCTTGATAGAGGCACTAGTTTCCGCTTCCATTTTCTTCAAATAACGTTCTAAAATTGTTGGGAAAAATTGTCGGGAAATGGAAACGAAAAAAGGCTTTGAGGCGTATCTAAAGATACTTTCTTTAGAACGTTATTTGCCCCCACTCAAGATAGAGTTTGCTAATGGGTTGCAGGCAAATTCGTTCCCAGGATACAACAAAGCCTGAGAAGAACTGCGATTAGCAATATCGAAGATCTCCGAAAAAATCTTTGTGAAACAAGATTATGAGAGCAATCTAAATATCTTTGTGTGTGTATATTATGTATATATTCCCGAGTATTTATATA
Source organism: Escallonia herrerae (assembly GCA_033070095.1). Classification (NCBI taxonomy): domain Eukaryota; kingdom Viridiplantae; phylum Streptophyta; class Magnoliopsida; order Escalloniales; family Escalloniaceae; genus Escallonia; species Escallonia herrerae. The sequence goes on along the minus strand of JAVXUP010001979.1, from coordinate 35,477 downwards.
TATGTCTATTTCTATCTTCTCGGCCAAAACAGGGTATATGAACGTAGAAGCCACGACCACAGCAACTGATAGCATCTCTTCAAGAAAGGGCGACACAGTTGCAGTGACCGTTGCACCACAACGGTCACAGACCCACGGCTTCTTCCATTCTGGAATTCAAATGAAACAGCATGATACCGTTCTATGAAACAACGGTAATTAAACCGTTAATGTTCCAGCCGTATGATGCCAAAGGTTGGCAATACAAAGCCACCGCTTCAAATGCAAAAATGTCGATTGCCGCAAGCACCACTACCACATCAGTTTGCATTTGGATTTAAGTGGCCAATTCAAACCATTTGCTGCCAAAGAAGATGAAGACAAGGTTTTATGCAATTACATAAGCTCTCATATTGATTAAATAATCAAATAACCAATGAGATTTACATATAAATCTCAACAAGATTTGCTTGCTTCAGTACCTTCTTCCTCATACTCAATAAAGGTTCCAAATTCCCTTATTAGAGTAACACCCTTAGCAATGACTGACTCGTTCCCCGTATTTCCAGGTCTAACGTTCTGAGTACTCAAATTAACTGGCACAATTCCCACAGAAACATTGACTTCATCGCCAGCAGTTATCAACTGGTTCGCAATGTTCCAACGACTTGCCCAGAGAATGTCTTTCTCATGATGTGGGATGGCACTAAAAGTTGGGCTATATGTCCACTTGAGGTCCTTGGTCCTGTTAGTCACTTGAATATACTCTGCCGTCTGCAGCACTATAGTACGTTCCGTCGAGCCTGGGTGATGTTCTGTTAATCGTACGTCAAAAGGCTTTTGCAAGGAAACACATACAGCAAAGCTCAAGATCTTGAGATTGGGCACCGAAGGCACTTGAAGAGATATAGACGACTCTGCGCTTCTGTAAGTGAACCAACTTGGGACCTCACTTCCAGGTACAAATGTGCTCATTATACCGAATTCATGGAGTGCCTGCACCATGAAGTATGGAAATTTAAATATCGATCTCAAATGACGCCAAACTACCAATCCTCGATAATGGAGCTCTAGTTCAGTTCCCGTTGGGCACGACGTGAAAAGCAGCTCCTAACGCTCCTTATGGGACTCTGTGTGTGTGTGTGTGTGTGTGTGTGAGAGAGAGAGAGAGAGAGAGAGAGAGAGAGAGCCTGGAGTTGATCTTCAATGCAAGACGGAGAGTAGGAAAGGGTCTGTCTATTACGCAGCTTCAACTGGAAATCTGGTCTAGAATCTTGCTCAACTAATGGTGAGTAGTTTAAGTGACTATTAGCTTCTAACTTGTACAGATCCTTAACCTCAACTAGTTTGTCACAATATCATGCTTCAAAAGCGAGTGATTTCAACCAGTTTGGTAGATTTGTTATCGTTCGTAATGACTTGCAATCCATGATCTTCAATGAAAGTAAGCTCACAGGAAGCTCTGGAAGTGCTTCCAGACTTTGGCATAATTCCAACTTAAAAAATTTGAGCATAGTAAGAGCTTCGATGCTTCCTGGTAAATTACAAATTTGAGTTTCACTTAGATTTAAATCAACTAAGTGATGTTTAAGAAGTAGTCTCTCGAGATTAAGGAGCCCTGAAAACTCAAGGGTGGTAAGGCCACGAGAATGACTGAGATTCAGAACTCTCAACAATCTAAGCAACTGTTTTGTCAAAAGGCAGACATATATGTTAGTTTCTGTAAACAAAACCCAAAAACTAAAACAGGAAAGAAGAAAAAGTATAAAGCTAATGCCTTGGTTCTTTTCCAAACTCTTTTCAAGGTGCTATAGCGCATGTCCAGAGCAACTAGGCTCTCCAAACAAAAATCGCTGGGTACCGTAGTTAGCGGGAGACCATGCCAACGCAACCATTTCAACTTCTTGGGAAAACTTTTGTTGAAAAAAGTTTGTTCAACTTTTGTTGCTTCCATTGAGCCCCATATAATTGAGTTGGAGGACTCTTAATTTGTGCATCGTTAAAAAGGAAAAAAAATTGCTGACCAAGAAGCAGCCTCATCCTGCTACCCCTCAACGTGGCAGCATATTATTGGTCGAGAAAATCAGTAGTCATGCACCTTGCGGCTTGCACGTGTTCTACCTGGAGACACTTAACGGAATATCACCGTTAAAGGCATTCCTGAAATTCCGGTGGAAATGGTTGTTGGAATTGGGTTTTAAACCCATATTGGAGAAGCAACTTTGACTCAATTTTCAAATTGATTCCAAACCTTATTTTGGTTAGGAACAAATTGATTCACGTTCATTTATTGGAATAGATGATCGTGGTATATTCACATGTTTAAAACGAATGAGAGGTGAATGAGAAAATTGAAATTAAAGTTAGTGGTTTACCTTGAAGGGAAAAGAGTATCCCACATTGAAGAGATAAAGCCAATGTTATCTCCTTATAAGGCTTAGCCTTGAGCTAAGGATTGGGCCCCTTGGGAGTACCCATGTTTTGTAAGGAGGGAGAACCTAGGTTGACCCAAGGTCCATCACACTCGCGCGCCGCCCGTCCCGGTCCGGTCCGTGGCTTGGGCCCATCAGGCTTTATTCTTTTTGGGACAAATAAATTTTATATATTTATTTTCTTTTCCGAAAAGTTGTAACCTTTCCAACCAGCTGTGAAGAGTTGCACCCCCCAGTGAATACTCACTGTATAAAACCGAGTCCGTTACAGTTTATTTAAATTAACTGAATCCCGAAATTGTTTTGTTTCTACAATATTCTGTCTTGGTTCGTTCAAAAGAAAGAGTTCTGCTGTTGTTTTGGTTCGCCGAGTCTGAAGATTTGGAGTACTCCTATTTTCAAATGTGATACCGTTGTATCTTAGGAGGCTTTTCATCAAGAGACCGTCAGTACCGTTGCGGGACGAATAAAGTCTTAAGGACAATGAATCAAATTCATGCCTCGGCATTTTTCCTTTGCTATTCTGCAATCTTGTCGTGAGTTATTACGTACAGTTTTATTTCCTTGCTTACGTTATTGCTGTTTTTTGAACCTTATTATTTACATGTTAGTAATTGTTCGAAACTGATTTTCTACACAAGTACACACAAAGTATATATTTTTGCCAACAATGGTAATCATGTAGGTCTCTCTCTCTCTCTCTCTCTCTCCCCCCATCTTCTTCCTCCCGTCCACACTCCAAAAATTGCTCTCTCTCTTCCCATCTTCTTTGTCCCGCCATCCACACTACACACTCCATCTGTTATCTCTGGTTTACACACGAGGACTCTATCAGCAGTGAGACCATCGATCATTTCATATCGGCAAAGAGGAGGTTTAAATTAATGGAGTGCAAGAACGATAAAAATAAGAGAAAAAGAATAAGAGAGAGGTTTAAATTGCTGGAATAAGGACTCTCTTTCTCTTCCTTCCAAGTTCTAATCTTCTTCCTCTCGTCCAAACTCGAGATACTGTTGGTGGGATTTTTATGAATAAATGGTTAGTTGAACCCAACAAACCTTTGTGGATTTTCATCTCTGTCCAATGTAGTAATCAATATCAAGTTTTGTTGGGTTCAATTTCACCCACCAGAGGTTACGCTGGAGGTAAGGATTTCTAGGCTATCATCTTTTCCTTGTATCCAAAAGAAAACAGGGGGGAAAAATCATCGTCTCCCCAAAGATCAAGGCTTGATGAGCACAGATTAAGTAGAGATGTCAAACGGGCCAGGTGGCCAGCGGCCTGGCCCGACCCAGCCCGAAAAAAGCCCGGGCCGGCCCGGCCCGTTCATGAACAGGGCTGGCCCAGAGGAAAGGGGCTTAGGGCCTGGGCTTGGACCAGGCCGAAAATCTGGGGGGAAAGCCCGGGCCAGGCCCGGCCCAGTTCTGGCCCGGTTTTGGCCCGACCCTGGCCCGGTTCTGGGCCCGGTTTTGGCCCCACCCCACCTGTTTGAATTTTTTGTTTTCCCCCCCTTTTCCTCCAACGGATATATTCCCCCAAAATTCTACTTTTACCCCCCCAACAGCAATATAACGGCTAGTTTGGGGGGTATTTTAGTCTAACTTAATTTTTTCAACTCCTTTAAAGGTTTTTACACTCTTACCCTCCCCAACAACTATAAACGGATAGTTTTTAGGGGTATTTTGGTCTTTTGTGAAGTTTCTAAAATCTATAAATTCACACCATTTCTCTCTAATTTTTCACACCAATCTTCTTACTCTCTCTTATCTAAACATTCTATATTTCTACAAGCTTTGCTACTATTTCCCTCTCCAATTACTACTCTTGCTAATTACTACTAGTATTTACTAATTAGTACTCTTGTTTATTAATTACTACTCTTGCTAAATTTTAATTACTAACTACTACTCTTATTAATTTGTTACTCTCTAATTCTTTTGTCTAGTAATTAGTAATTAGTGAATTTTTATTTATTAATTACTATTACTAAATGCTTTTTAATTACTAACTCTCTCCAATTTCGAATTATCCTCAGTGATTAATATTTGTTACTCGTTCATTCTTTTAATTGTTATTTCTTATTACTACTCTTATACTTGTGTATTTAGTTACTCTTACTAATTTTATTTCCAATCTAGTAAAAAAGTTTAGCGTGAAATATGGCTGGATTATTGAAGAAACTGAGGCGTGGATCATCATCACGAAAAACATCATCATCATCGCAAGCACAAGCGCCAGCACCACGGCCATCACAAACACCAATCCAAGCACCAACACAACCATTCGTTCCTGGACGAATGAGTACAGGCTGTATGATAGATACCCAAGCCAATTGGGAGTTCAATCAAAACATTCCAGATTTTGAATACACGCCTGATGAAGACCCCCCGCATTATAGTCAAGGACGCAGCTCGGTTGGCGAAGCTACTACTCCGTGGCATAATCTCAACCCTATGCCTGGTCATGATGAAGAAGGGCCGAGCAATGCCTCCGGTAATGAGCCAGAAGTCCAAAAGGGGAAAAAAAAGAAAGCCGAGTGTTGGAATCATTTCGATGTAGTTACGGTGGACGGCATCCGAAAAGCTCGATGTAAGTACTGCGCTAAATTATTTTCGTCTGGTAGTGGTAATGGACATCTTAACAGGCATTACCCTCTGTGTGCACCTCGACAAGGCCACGTCGAACCTACCCAAACGCAGTTATCTTTTGACGGTAAGTTATTTGTTTATAATCAGCGAGAGCAAAGAGACGGTCTCGCTGAATTTGTTATTCACGATGAACAAGCCTTTTCTTTTGCCGATAATCCTAAGCACTCTAGATATATGAACACATACGTTCAACCTTTGTACAAAAAGGTTCATAGAAACACAACTAGATCCGATGCACTCCGACAGTACAATGCTGCTAAAGCACGCCTTATCGATTATTTCGATAAATTTGACGGTAAAGTTAGTCTTACTTCTGATATTTGGCAATCTCCATTTACTTTTGTTAGTTATTCTTGTGTGACCGCTCATTGGATTGATGCAGATTGGGTTATGCACAAGAGAATCATCGCTTTCGAGCTCTTTCCTTTTCCGCATGATGGAATGAACATTGCTACTCTTATATTAAAAGCATGTACCACATTTAAATTAAAGGATAAGATTATGAGTATTAGTTTTGATAATGCTTCTAACAATACAGCTGCTGTTGATGCTTTAAAGGAGAGCCTCAAACCTGTACTTTCTGGTGAATTATTTCATGTTCGTTGTGTTTGTCATATAATTAATTTAATTGTTCAAGATGGTTTAGCTGCTGCAGGAGATATTCTTGTCAAAATGAGGGGTATGACAGCGTATGTTAATAGCTCGAGTCCGAGAACACAACAATTTAAAACGTTGTGTGTTGAATATAATATGCCTCGCAGGAGAGCAGTTACAGATGTGGTCCACAGGTGGAACTCTACATACCATATGCTTTTACACATTCTGGCATACCGAGAAGTCTATACGCATTTTCTACTAACCCAGTTCCCAGCCGGCTTGCCAACTCAAGAGGAATGGCAGATGGCCACATACCTAGCTGAATTTTTGGAGGTATTCTACACGTCTACCAATTTATTGTCTGGTACGTACTATCCCACCTCTCCTCTCGCTGTAATAGAAATTCTCAAGATGGCTACAATGTTAACAAAATGGAGATATATAGGACCCTTTAGGGAAATAGTAAAAGTGATGGATAAAAAGTTTAATAAATATTGGAGTAGACTGCCTGTTATTTTTGCTGTGGCTACTTGTTTAGATCCTAGGTTAAAGTTGCATGGCGTGAACGCCTCGATACAAGAGATATCGAAATTAATGTGCTACACAGCAGAGGAGACAACCGCACTCACAGCAAAAGTGAGCAAGAGGTTTGAGGAATTGTTCAACCTCTATCGTAATTCTGCTGACGTGCGCGGGCGAGCTACATCATCCACTGTTGAGAGGTATTATGCGCCATACCTTAAGGGCTTTGAACATCTAGTAGCAAGACAACTACCAGGTGAAGGTACTTCTAATTCGGCAGGTTCGTCTACTTTTTCCTCTTTTAATGAGATTGGTGTATATGCAAATACTGATCATTATTCTGATTTATCAATGCAAGAACAGGTTAATTTTAATTTGTTAAATTTTTGGAAACAAAATCAAAACATGTATAAAACTTTATCCCAAATTGCACGGGATGTACTGCCAGTGCAAGCCTCCACGGTTGCTTCAGAGTCGGCATTTTCAGCCAGCGGGAGGGTTTTGGATGACAGGAGGAGTCGTCTTAACCCCGAGTCGCTCGAGCTATGTGTATGTTGGAAGGATTATCTTGATGCGAAATACCGCGAGCAAGATAAACCGATTGATGATAGGAAGAGCAGTGACTCGGATATTGAAGTACTTCCGGATGATTAGGTAATTTCTTTTTATTTTCCTTCTCTTAAGTTTTAAGAATAAATTTTTTCACAAAATATATTTTTTTTCCATATATATAAAATAAATTTTTACAAGCAAGATATATATTTTTCGTATATATAAAAAAATAGGTAACTTCGCCTGTTTGTTTACAAGCAGCCGGTCCCAAGCCCGGATAAAAGGAGGAGGGCCTATGAACACATTTATTTTTCTATACTTATTACTAAAGATCGTCTCGGAAATTAACATGTATCAATCCCCGGTTTTCGGCCAATTAGTTTGAAGTAAAATATCAAATAGTAGAAACAGTCTCTCTTAAATAGTAATAATTGTTATGTGTTCAGATTTTATTAATAAAGATCACCAAGAAGAGTAAGAAAAGATTTAACATATAGCAAAAAATAAAATGAGAGACAAATAAATATATCTATACATACATACATATATATGAATATTACATATAATGAAATAAAATGATAAAAATTAGATTTGTCAAAATTTAAAAATTAGACATGCCTAAAGATGAAATTTAAAATTGAATAACAAGAAAATTTAAAAAAAAGGGGTCGGGCCGGCCCAAGCCCGGCCCTAGAAATTGGGCCTAGGATTTCTCCTCAGCCGGCCCAGCCCGGCCCGGATGGCTGCGGCCCCGGCCCGATTTTGCTTAAAGCCCGCTGGACCCGGGCCGGGCGGCCCAAGCCCGGCCCGTTTGACATCTCTAAGATTAAGCAAGTGGGAGCATCTAAAAGAGACTAGAAGCTTTATAAATAAAAGCTGCTAGAAATCAAATGCATATGATACAAATTTCTCATAACTTCTCTTTCCTTTCCCAGCAATTTCCCATTGTGGAGAAACTATCTCACAATATTCTGTTCAGTACCTTCTCCACAATTTCCTCTCCATTTTCTACTTGGAATGTTTGGATCCCAGATATTTACCTGACTTCAAATAAACAACACCAATCGATCACTTGAGAGGAGAAGTTTTTGGAGTAAGGATGTGAGGAAGAAGATGGGAAGAGAGAGAGAGAGAAAGAGCCTAAGTGATGACCATTCAAACCAAAATTTTAGATATGCGTTTAACGGTGATATTCCGTTAAATCTTCCAGGTAGATCACGTGCAAGGAGCGTGACAGATGGTTTGCTGAACCAATGAGATGCCGCCACGTGGAGGGGTAGAAGGATGAAGCTACTTCTTAGTCAGCAGCAAAAAAAATTCCCGTTGAAAATGCAGTTGTTTCAAAGTAGATTTCGACTGACATGGAAAGGGCATTTATTAGGCAAATGTAAATCTATGGCGGTCAAACGCGTAGATAGAGGTTTCGGTATTGAAAAATTCGTGTTTATATGAGTCTCACATGGCTTGCTTTCCATTGATGAATGCAGGTTAAAGATGAGTCCTTTGATTGTATCTGTACCCTTAATAATAAAATAACACATTTTAGCAAGTATGAACACCAGCTCAAACCAAATGACGTGACACATCCTAAACCAAGCATTTTATTCTATGGGTTCCATTACTTTTGAAGTGCTTGGATTGAAGCGAGACATATTATTTAAGCCTTCAGGACAGAAATTTTGAAAGAGTAGCATTTATCTTTGTAGTATACTGTTTGATCGTTTTTTCTCGGAGTACGTCGAGTGTATCCGCGTGATGCCACAATCTATTGCGTTTCCCAGCTTCCTTGGGTGATTCTCTCCGCATAATTTCTATTCCCATGCATCACGAGTTAATTTGTTGCCTTGATCCACTGTTAAGAGACACCTATCAATTAAATTATGAATCCCAATTTCATGGAAACCGCATCCTTTGAGCACGATGGCCACAAAATCTGTCCTTGGGAACAAAGAAACATGCAAGAACCAAAAATAAGTTCTTGTCATGGTCGTCTTGTAAGGAATTGTAGCTCGTCTCGGGATCTTTCAGTATTTTACAATGAGGATTATCTTTCAGTTTCTCCGGTGACACTTCCCCACAGATGAATACTACTATTCCCAACTTCCGTTACACCTTTCACAGCATACTAAGTAAAATTTGCAATACTTTGGAAAAGAAGCAAAAACCACAGTTGAGTGTATCTTCTCTGTTCATCGTAGATTTTTGTTGGATTGGTTTCGTTTTCTTGCTTCTTTGGCAGGTGTGTTATTGTTGGCAGATCTGTGAAAAAATGAGCACTAGCTGCTTCATGTTTGTTAGTTGAAACTATATGCTTTTGCGTAATGTCGCTTAAAACAAACTGTAATTGAAGAAATATTGAGAGCTTGAAACTTAAAATCCATCGGCCCTATATATATATATATATATATATATATATATATATATATATATATATATATATATATATATATATATATATATGTAGACACTGTATAAACCTTAGCGTAGGTGCCCAACCATCCTTTTGTTCTTCTCTCTGGAGCTGTATCACACAAACGGAAACATCAGATGCACGCACCACTACACACATACGCACACACACCCAAACGCACACAGAAAATTGCGACGGCTCTGGTTCTCTCCCTCTCCCTCTCCCTCTCCCTCTGATTGTCAATTGATTGGGTCTTCCCAAAATAAGGGTTTCTGTAATTCAATTTTTCAGTTTTTAATCGTATAATCTTTCTCTGACCTTTATCAATTGATTGCAGTGTGGAATGCTAGCAATATTTCTTTATCATCTCTGCTGATTTGTGCTTCGGAGGTAAGTTTTGTATTTAAAGTATTTGGAGAAAAATTGTCAATTTGATCAAGCAATGTCTTAAGTTTTAATATGTTGAGTTATGCTTCTTGTACTCATTAAGAAACAGGTTGTGAAGAGTTAATATGTGATTAGAGATAAGGAGTTATGCCTTTTTTTATTGGCTACAACAACTTATAATACAGAGTAGTTGGTTTCCAAAACAAGTGACTACGCAATTGCCTTTGGCAGGCCCTTTTTTAAAATGTTTGTTGTTTCATAGCATCTGATTTTCCATTTGCTTTTCGCTTCTGAAGATGATCTCAACTTTGATTAGGTAATTTATTTTCTTAAGCAAAGGAAACGTGTTATCTGATTATGATTTTGATTTCTTTGAGTTGATTTTACTTGATCATGATGATTTCGATATTTTTACCTCACTATAGTCGGTCTTTTCATCCTGAGTCTATTGAGTGATTATCTGGTGTTGGTATGATACAGTATTTTGGCAAATATAATGGCTTAGCTTGCTTAGGCTTTTAAATCAAATCCATGTGTAACGATGTATCCAAACCTGGGTACTATTTATGCTATAGGCACCCAATTGGTGATGCTGATGGTAAAAGTATCTTTTTCGAATACTTCTGAGTTATTAAGTCAGCTGTATCACCTGACCCTGGTTCTTTTTATCTCTTCGCTTTTTTTGGAATTTGGTACTGCGAAGGGTGTAAATCTATTTTTCATGTTCTTTTAGGGGGAATCAATACTAATGCAGCATAGAGATATGATATACAAATGTATTTTTCTATGAACCTTGTAATGTATTCTTTTTCAAACTCGCATTATTCGTGCCAATGAGTTGCTAGTTTGAGGGAATTTTTGTAAAAAAGCAAGTGAATAAATTGCTATATTCATATCACGCCATTAAGCAATTGCGGAGTAAATGTTATCGCTAAAAGTGTTGAAATGTTATAGCTAAAAGTGTTGACAGAAAACCCATTGAAAATATTTAGCAACTATTAATTGTCACTATATAAGGGGTTGTAGGAAGATTCTTACAAACAAGATAGCAGCCAAAGTTTGTTCAAATAATAACTATGGAGCTTGTCCCCAGCTAGTTTTCAACATTGGCTTAGGTGACTAAATGAAGAGAACTTTCTTATTAGGCAACTATTGAGAATGGTCTGGCACTTTATTCGAGCAACTCTTGGCGGCATTCATTTATAAATCTGATAGTAGAATGAAATTCTTAACTTCATACAGAATCAAAATCAAACACCAGGAGGAGTGTAGTATTGAGCAACTATCGATGAATAGTGTATCTCCAAAGATCTGTTCAAGGATGTGACGGTAATCACAACAGCTCTGGATGATGAATAATAACTACATAATTAGGCACGAAAGTTTCAAAAGTAATGACGTAGAATGTAGGAGCCAGAGGTGGCCCGATAGGCTGACAAATCCCCACCATCAATTACTGTCTGATTGGAGGTGCTGTTTCGGGTAGCATTCTCTTCTTGCTCGTACACCACATGGACTCCAAACTCCTTTAGTTCGTGTTTGGGAGCGGGCTTCGACGTACCCTCTAAATGTGAGATACCCACTGAGACACTCACTTCATCCCCACTTTTCATTATCTGATTCGCGATATTCCAATGACATAACCACATCATATCTCTGTCATTCTCCTGATAGCACATGAAGGTCGGGTAATAGATCCATTTCCGGCCATCAGTCTCGTTCCTGACTTCAATTAAATCATCCCGAAATGCGCTGGGATGTAGAGAGTGTTTAAAGACAACACACACGTTAAAGTTGCAGATCTTCAGGTTTTGAGTACAAGGCACTCTAAACGAAATCTTGGGCTTCTTGGTCTTCATGCCATACCAAGTTGGAGTCTCGCTCCCAGGTAAAAAAGTGCTGAATATACCAAATTCATATAGTCCCTGCATCATGCAAAGTCAATGTTACAAGTTGACGCTAGTTTGGCAGGTTAACTTTCTTGACAGCATACTAAGAGTCTCGATGGCTTCAAAGGGACAATAAACTCAATAAGAATGTGTTTCAACACAAGCAATTTGCACGTGGTATACATGGTTATGACAAGAATGTGATCGCGAAAAGTTTTAACATAATTGAGAGAAATTACAGGTAAGTCATTGTGGAAACTGGCATGGTTTGGAAAAAGAAAAACAAAACCCAGCCGTATTAGGGTCGAGGTCCACGTTCACCAAAGTTGCAAGGTAACTAGATAGGTGATTAGCCACTAAAAGGGAAAAAGACCTTGTTGAGTTATCCTTACAACTCGTGAGAATGTTGATACTTCATTACGGTCACACCATACAAGTTTCCTGAATTGAGACATATCATCGATATCGATATAATAAATATATAAAAGACGAATTTAGATCCGGTTTTGTGCTAAATGTCATCTTGTTATTCAGAACTCTCGCGTAAAGTTTTATTTCATAAATTTTTTAAATTGAACTCTACCTAAACTGTCTTATTTAATTTTTCTAGATACATTGCATTATAACCTATTAATCCTAATTCTATCTCACATTTTTATTTTAACTTTTCTAGATAGCACACTATTAAAACCTATTATTATCAGACTCGGTAATCACACTAGTTGATTACCTTTTGTTATTATTAGATGACCAACTAAGGACTAAATGCGTTGCACTAAAATAACATTTAACTATTGGACTAAATCATTTGATACTAATGTAAGTGATTAATACCACAACCACAACAACAACAAGAACAACAATAATAATATTAACAAATGTATATGAAAGACGAGTTTAGCTCTGGTTTTGCACCAAATATCATCTTTTCAAATTGAACTCTCCCCCAAAGTCTTACTTGTATATGACATCTGAAATTGAACTCCATCTAAGTTTTCTAGATACATCATATTTTAACCTATTAATTGAACTCTATCTGATTTTTTTATTTAACTTTTCTTGATATATTGTATTAGAATCTATTATTATCACAGCCATAATCCCACAATTGATTACACTTAATTATTATCAAATCATAATACATTGAATGCATTGTTACGTTAAAAAGTTGTAGCTTCATATAAATTATCATATAGTAATTTATTTTCATACCGGTACCTTTCAAATATCTATGATTTATACCAAAATAGTATAGGTTTACTGTTTTCCTTTTCTTTTTGTACCAAAAAAGTGGATGAATAAAGCTTAACCAACAATCATTCCCAAGGGATAAAGACTATCAAAATTATGGATTTTTCTCATTTGTTTAAAAGGTAGTTAAATACTAAAGAGAAAGTTATAGCTTCATGCAAAAAACTATACAGTAAATTTTTTTTCTTGGTCAAGGCAATTTCTGATCCGCTCCAAAAAGAGACATCATTGTTGCTCTTATAGGTACCAATAAAAAGAGAGAGCGTCCAAGTACCATGAGTGGACTCTTCATTTGTTCAATGTCAATGCATGCCATAAGAATAAGACATGATATGAGATAAATTTTTACTGTTAAATTTACTTTAACTAATATTATGGTAACTACTAACAAGGTCAGGTCGCTGTTATTATTACCATGATACCTCCGCTTTAGCATCTGTTGCTAACATACGAATATAATCTTCTTAACCTAATTAGAACAGACATCTATTAGTATCTACATTGGCATTTAGATAAGTTACTTATTTATCTATTTTTATTTTTTATTTTATTGTATTCGTTTCGGTAGAACTGCAGTTATATTTTGGTGCGTTGATATGGTACGGGGATTCGAACTCAGGATTTTGAGGTTATTCCTCAAGAGCTTTGCTACTTCACCCACTACTTGAGGTTATTCCTTTTACATTTGATTTTTGAGAAGTCATCATGTTTTAGCTGCCTGAGTACTGTAGTATTTACTTATTTACTAATCACATATATGATGCACGCGCACAATATTCAGGAAGGAAGAAATGCATATATATATATATACCTGGAGTGGACGTTTCACCAATGAGGTTGTCAGGTTGCTGAGCAATTGCACCTGAAGGCTTCCCTTGGATTCCCAATTAGTCAATCCCAAATCGTTCACCATTTCTGCATCAAAGTTCCCAATAGGTGCTAATTTGAACCTATCCTGAACCTCAACTAGTTTTCCACACTCAAACCTACTAAAAATCATCGTAGATTTAACCAGAGAGAATGAGTCTGGTATACTTGTCATCGTATGCAGTGACGTGCAATTGTCAGCATCCAACGACCTTAAACTCGTTGGAAGCTCTGGAAGTGATTCGATATTTTCGCAATTTCGTAAATTAAGTGTATCGAGCCTAGTAAGTTCCTTGATGCTCCCTGGTAAGCTACGCATTGGATTTCCACTTAAATCAAAAGTCCGCAATGACCTCAGGCTACCAAAATCCTTTGGAAGAGAACCATCCGATAAATGGCAATTCGCAAGGTTTAAGGTAACTAAAGAGCTAGGTGAAGAAGGAAATGAAAAGCGAGAAGGCTCGGGATTCTTTCCCAGTTTTATAGCTATCCGTGATATCACCTGCGTTAAAGTCGGAGGTTTTGTATTGTCCAGATCATAAAGCTTTGAGCAACCAGAGAGAATGAGTTCCTCAAGCGATTTTAGCTGATGAATGGTTGTCGGGAGCTTCCTGAGGTTTTGGCATCCTTTAAGATTCAGCAAAACAAGTCTCTGCAGAACCCCAACTGATTCGTGAACTTCAATCAAGTTTATGCAGTGTTTGAGAACTAGTCTCTCAAGATTCGGGACAAGAGAAAAGTCCAAGATATCAGAAACTAGGCCATGAGAATGACTGAGATCAATCATTTTCAATAATCTGAGCGGCTGTAGTCACAAATAGAAAAGTGATTAGTTTCTATCTGTAAAGATTGGCAAACCAATGCTCTTAACAATTCATTTCACGGTCTTGTATCTTTCGCTGCCATTTTGCCGTTTTATAAGCCACAACATTTTTTAGGGAATGAAAGTGTGTTAAATTGCTACTGAATAATAAAAAATAAAAATAAAACTGAATAAAATATTGTTCTAGATATAGTTTAGGGTCTTTTTCTAATTAATCCTCGACAAAATAAAGAGGAAAGGAATCATGTTATACCTTCGTTCCTTTCCAAACTGCTTCCAAGTTGCTGTAGCGCATGTCAAGAGAAACCAAGTTCTGTAGAGGAAAATCAAAGGGTATCTTTGTGGACGGGAACCCATGCCAACACAACCATGTTAACTTCTTTGGAAACTCATGATATCCTCCTCGAAGTCGTATATTGTTGAGCTGGAGTAGTTTCAAATTGTGCATCCGTGAAAGTGCAGAAGTTTGTAAGTCGAGTTGGTCTGACGTGAAAAATGTTTTTACCAAGACAGAGCTCATGGGAAGCCAAGAAAGAAAAAATCGTAGATGACTTTGCTCTGGTGAATTGCTTTCTACGAGTAATGTTGATTTGTCAACAAAATCTTCGTAATGGTATCTTCTTGGTGTTTCAACATCTGAAATACTTTCCTTCGGTTCCTGTATGTTGAGGATGAGGCCTTCAATTGTCTCCGTACCCTGAGAGAGAGAGAGAGAGAGAGAGAGATTTAATTCAAGGGTATACGAACCAATACTATATAAGTCGACATAAGATAAATAATCCTTACAGTTTTCTCTCTAAGTACATTGAATGCCTCCTTTTGCCATAGTCTGCTACGCTTTCCGGGTTCCTTAATTGATTCCTGCCTTATAATGTCTCTTCCCATTTCTTGAATGAGATGGTGCATCATGAGTTTGTTATCATATGGGTTAACAATTAGGAGACATCTACCAATTAGATCATGGATCCCAATTTTTGTAAATACACCACAGCCGTCTAGAATTGTACTTGTCCAATCTTTATCCTTGCCGACAAAGAAACAAGCAATATCGAGAAATAAATTTTTGTCATGGTTATCTGGCAAAGAGTCGTAGCTTATTTTAAGCTTTTCTAGGATTTGACCTTCCGGAATGGCTTCCAATTTCTCTAAAGCACTTTTCCATAGATCGATACTTTTCCCTGATAGAGAAGAACCCAAAACTTGAAGAGCTAAAGGTAGTCTCTCGCAGTAAAACACCACTCGTTCTGAGTAATCCATGTAGCCTTCGGTGGGATGGTCTTGTCCAAAGGCATACCAACTAAAGAGCTCTAATGACTCAATTTCATTCATTCCAATAACCTGATGCACCTTATGAACTTCAGAAGCCTTTAGTAATTGCTTCCACCTAGTCGTTATGATGACTTTACTTCCTGGATATAAGTAATCTCGCATTCCAAGCACTGCATCTAATTGGTCCCCCTGATCAACATCATCCAGAACAACGAGAACTTTTCTATAGTATAGAGCTTCTTTAATCCTATTGATCCCTTGATCAACGTTAAAAATCTTCTCTTTTTTCCCCTTCAAGATATCTGAAAGAAGTTGCCTTTGTAAACGAACTAAACCTTCGCGTTTTGATGCTTCGCTAACATTTGCAAGGAAGCTGCTACCATCGAATCTTTCGAAGTTTAAGTTGTACAGGTATTTGGCAATGGTCGTCTTTCCTATGCCACCCATCCCCCATATTACTACAATCGGAACATCATTTGATTCATCTTGTAACCAAGAATTTATGTCTTGTGCACGCCAATCTAAGCCAATTGGGTGACGGCAAACATTCAACGGAATGCGCTTCACTTTTTCCCCAACCACCTTAACAATTTTTTGGATAAACTTCGACTCGGGCCTAAAAAAAATCACGAAAGAGGTGGTGATATAGCATCAAGAGTCAAATGTTCAGCGAGTTTGCATACACAAAAAATCAATAAATGAAGAAGTCATGGATTAGATTGTGATTTCACAATAGCAAAACCAACAGGTAAGATATTTTTGCACGAATATGCATTCAAAGTTTCCAATATCATTTTTCAACCAATATCTAATGCCATCTAGGTGAATGAGTCATCGAGTTTGCTAAGTCCTATGCATTGCATCGGTTGGATTTACGACCACCAGAGAGATAAAGAACCCTCCAGTTCATCAACCACGCGAATTAATGGCCATACTTTTTGACAATTTCTGCCATTTCCTACTCCTTATAGCAAATAGTAGCGAATGAATAGTAACATCAACACCCCCGTCCGGAATTGGCATCAAAGTCGTGATCACAGAAATAACGCAGAAAGAGAAAAAGAAAAATGGAAAAAACAGGTGGCCTTCTTTATGGCATTGGGCTCCGGTCATCTCTATACACCGAAGGGTATCAGAGTTATTGTAGCTTAATTGAGCATCAAAATTTTGTTGATCTTCTCCGGGTTGGGCTATTGGGAGTTTGTGTCAATCCTGGCAATAGAAGTTCGAAATTTATTTAGAAATTGGATCCCGATACAAACCTAAGAATTTATACAAACCAGTGATGGAAAGTGAACAGACCTGCATGGAGTAAAACCGGTCGGTACACTATTTTTCAAAAACAAGGCTCTGTTGAACCGACCGGCACTGCCAAAACTTGTATTGGCCTGTACTCTCGATTTCAAAACCTGTTTTTCGTTGAACCGAAGGGTACACTTATGTATAAATTTTTGCAAAGTTTCTTTCTTTATTTGCTCTATTTGGTTACCAGCGCATCTCAAATCAAACACCAATCTGTTTCGCATACTCCTTAGCACATATGCACGTCATACATACCACGCATCAACATTGCATGTCATGTCATGTATTTGCATTTTGCATTGAGGGAAATAAACATGCATTAAGAACACATATAGATCTCACTTTTCTATAGGGTTGTGAAAATGAGGCTGTCGACGATTGGTGGTTGCAGATTTGAGGAGATAATGGTGAGGAGGGAAAGGTGGTGGGCACTGATGGTGGCAGCGGCTGACACCTGACAGTAACAGGTTTGCAGGCACTGATGGGCAATGTTTCTAATATTCTGAACAACCCAACACAAAGTGAAATCTCAGCCAGTACATTAGTTCTGTCCGGCATGGAGAGTACCAGCCGGTAATGCCAAAATTGGCTGGTATATGGGCTGGTACGGAATAGTAAGGGTTTCTTTCAGGGAGAACGCAAAAATGGTATGTATCAACTGGATGCAACCAAATGAACTTCCAACACAGAGTAAGCAGCAAATTGGTAGCCAGTTCAAGTACCGGAATGACAATTGATAGAACTTACTCATCAGCTTGATAGACCAGGCCTGTCAAATCTGCAACTTGACGAAATGCTGCCCTCCATCCTTCAACCCTTTCCGCCAACTCCGTTCTTCTTTTATGGTCGCCTTCTGCCTTCACCTCATTTTCGTAGGTGTCAAATTCCGTTTTAAAACTACCTTCTTGCTCTCTAACGTCAGACGGCTTAACACCATAAAAGACAGGAAAAACAGCGGCTCCACGCGCCTTGTTACACTCGAGGATCGTTACAAGTTCGTTGAGGCACCAAGTGGAAGACGCGTAGTTTTTTGACAAGACAACTATCGACATTCTCGACTGTTTGATTGCTTTCGGGAGTTCCACATCGAGGTATTTTCCCCTCTCTATGGAATCGTCGTCTCTAAATGTTTGAAATCCCGCGTTTAGCAGATAGGTGTAGAGGTGATCGGTGAAAGTTTTGCGGGTGTCTTTGCCTCTGAAACTCAAGAATACGTGATAAGCAAAGGGAGAACTGGAGGTGGTTGCCATTGCACAGATCGATCTAAGGAATCGGAGATGGACAGATCAAATGGAGCGAGTCAACGCAGTATACCTGTGATGTCCACATATGGTCTCCATGACTACGGGAAGATTATCATAACTTAAGACAAATGGAAATTCAACATACCGTCGGTAAATGAATGGCATGCTCATGATCACCAATTGTAGCTGCGAAGACATTCACAGCTGGTTTGATTTCTTAAGTGACGCCCCAGCATGTCAGATTGCCTAAACTGTGGACAGCACGAGCGTATGTATATTTGGTAAGATGCAAAATACACAAATCTAGGCCTAAGGATAAAGATACACCTTCTTATGAACCTCTCGCCTTCTTAAGACAAGCAAGCTGAAACCCCTCTCTCTGTCTCTGTGAGTAGGAAGGCAAAAAAAAATGCAGATTTACGGTAGCTGTTTAGTCAACCTGCTTGCCGGCCAATTTGTCACATGTATTTGTCTAAGGAAAAAATTTGGCTGCTACCCAGGTTGGAGAAATTTTCCTCCTACCCTCCTATATAGCGACAATCAATCGTTTTTACATGTTTTTAGTAACTTTTATTTAATAACGTTAAAAAAGTGTTGTTAATAATTGTTGCTGAAAGTGTAAAAAAAAAGTTACTAGAAATATTTAGTGACTATTAATCATCACTATTCATAGGGTTGAAGAAAGATTCCTACGATCTGAATAGATTTGAATATGAATAGATCTGAATAGAAGACAGAGTTTGTTCTCGCCTAATCTATGACCAGCTCACTTGCAACTTGCATGGGTTGCTGGGCCGCTCTGCATTATAGTAAGGAAACAAATTTTGCTAAACAATAGAATATACTACGTAAACATGGGCCACTCTGCGTTACATGTCCTCCGTTTACTCAAACATGGCGTTGATTTAATTGCATGTATTATTTATCATGCTACAATGCTCCCTCCTTTTCTTTTCCTTATTTTTTTTTGTTGGGCAGCTGTAGTGGGCTGGGATTGAAATTTTACTTTTTAATTCTTAATATACATATATACATGTATGTATGTATGTATGTACGTACAATGTTTTCATAACTTGAATCTGACATGAAGTTTTCTAACACTTTTTGACATGAGGGCGCAATCTATCATATGGTAAAGCGTGCCTCTTAATTACGATGCATTTTCTGTAACTTACTTGAACGACTTTTTCTTTTGCAGCACACGGACTTGGATTAATTTCTTTGTGATTTCACTAAACTGATTTTTCTTTACATATCACTTTAGTTTATAACTTTGAACTTTTGAATCCCTTGATTTTCTGTATCATATCATGTATGGTAATTTTCCTCCCAACAGTTGATCCGCATTTAGTAATACATTAACTAAAATTTTTTATCCTTGCGCAAAAGTTTTCTTACCATTGACAAGTCTTCGTTTAGTTATCATTCGACCCTTATTTTAACTTCGACTTTTGTCCCAAAATTGTATCTCTCGTGTCAAATATGGTTGGAGTATTTCACTTCTCATACATTGTCCATATGTAGCAATAATTCGAGATCCTATCTCCAAAAAACTTTCCTTATCATTGCTTAATATGATCTCTCATATTACCCTTGACTTCAGAATTTTAATCACTTCAATAAGCTCCTAATTTCGATGACTAATCTTTAAAGAGTTAACAATTAGTAGTGCTTCTTTGTACTTTATTTCAAGACTAATGTTATTATATCTTATCAAGTGATTGAAAAATACTATTTGTATATATTCTTCACTTATCAAGTGATCGCTTTCAAAAGTTTCAAGTAGAGGTACTTTTCCCTCTCTATTGAATCGTTGTCTCTAAACGTTTGAAATTCGGCTCGTATCAGAGCGGTGTAGAGATGATCAGTGAAAATCTCCGTGTTTTGCCTCTGAAACTCAACTCGAGAATTCGTGATGAGCAAAGGGAGAACCGGGCTGGCTGCCATTCCATGACTACGGGAAGATTCTCATAAGTTAGACAAATGGAAATTCATCATACCATCTGAATGAATGGCATGCTCATGATCACTAATCTAAAGATGGCAATGGCTCATACCAGCAGATTTACAGTAGCTGCTTAGTCAAATCTATTGGTAGAATATGCTAACTAAAAAAAGACCAGTTCACATGCAACTTGCATCAGTTGCGTGGGTAGCTCTGCATTATAGGGACGAGACAAACTTTGCTAAATATTAAGTAATACTACGTAATTTCAATGATTTCAAAAACCAGACAAATCAATAGCCATTTTGTAATCACAGTTTTTTTGATTCATATGCTCTCTGTCACATGGGCATAAATTTATGCCGGTGGGACAGAGCACATATAAATAAGTAATTTTTAATTACAAAATGACTAGTAATTTGTCTTGTTATTGAATCCATTTAAACTACATAGTACTCCCTCCGTCCCTTTTAAATTGATCAGTTTGACTTTGCACAAATATTAAGAATCTAATTATATTTTGTTGTGCTTCTTATTTTATCCTTTAGAGAGAAAGGAAAAAGAGAGTAGGCCAGAAGAGAGAAATTTGCCTTGTGGAGTGTTAAATAAAATTACTAGTCATTTTGTAATAAAAATTTACTTATTTATCTGCGCTCTGTCCCACGGCCATAAATTGCTATATATGCTGACAAGAAGGGCCAATTTGTCACTTGCATTTGTCCCATGTATGGGTGGAATACCAAATTTAAAAAGATCAATGACTTGCAAGTTACATCAGTTGCACGGGTAACTCTGCATCACAGTGACGAGAGAAACTTTTCTAAATGTTTTTTAAAAAAAAGAACTATGTGATTTAAATGGATCTTATGATGAGACAAATCATTAATTATTTTTAATAGAGAATTATTGACTTATATGCCCTCCGTCCCACCGGCATAAATTGCTATATATACAGACAAAAAAAGGCCAATTTGTGACATGTATTGATCAAATGCTAAATAAAAAAAAGGACCAGTGACTTGCAACTAGCATTATTTGCATGGGTCACTCTGCATCTCAGTGACGAGACATTTTTTTCTAATTGATCAAAAAATACTAAGTTATTTAAATGGATTCAAAGACGAGACAAATCATTAGTTATTTTTAATAGAGAGTTAAATAAGAAGAGATAAATAGAATAAAAAATATGAAAAGGGTAAATATGTAAATATATTTAAAAAATCTTTCTTAATTTGGAAGTGATCATTTTTTGTGGGACGACCTAAAATGGAAATGTGATCCATTTATGAGGGACGGAAGGAGTAAATTTTTTTTTATCATTTAGTGAAATTGGTCTTGTCACTGTAATGCAAAATGAATTATGCAACTAATGGAATAGTTACAAGCCTCTGGACTTTTCTTATTTAGTGCACGACCCATAGATGTGACAAATGCACGTGACAAATTGGCTAGCCTTGTCAGTATATATAGCAACTTATGCCCATGTGACAGAGAGCATATGAATTAAAAACAAATTTTTATTTAACCCTACACAAGCCAAATTTTCTATCCTAACCTACTCACTTCCCCCTTTCTTTCTAAAGGGTAAAATGATAAACACAACAAAATATAACTAAATTCTTGATATGTGTGTAAAATCAAACCGATTGATTTAAAAGGTATGAAGGGAGTACTACGTAGTTTAAATGGATTCAATAACGAGACAAATTACTAATTATGTTGTAATAGAAAATTACTTATTTTTATGGGCTATGTCCCATGGGCATAAATTGCTATATATGCTGACAAGAAAGGCAAATTTGGCACATGCATTTGTCGCATGTAGGGGTGGAATACCAAATTGAAAAAGATCAATGACTTGCAAGTTGCATCAGTTGCATGGGTAACTCTGCATCCCAGTGACGAGAGAAATTTTGTCAAATAATTAAAAAAAAGCACGAAATTGCGGGTACAGGTAGCCAAATATGCTATCCGTTGACATTTGACCCGTACCCGGATCGGACCGTTTTTTTCGGTTCAGGTAACGGGTAACCCGGATTTACCCATTTTTGGAGCTATATATAGTAACTAATTTGCCCTAGTTAGGTTTCACTTAAAAATTCTACTCCATCATTCTTCTCAGACTTTCTCATCGCCGCCACCGATAGCACTGAGGACCAGCCTATAGCTTCTCCGTCTGCCGCCACCGATCTCCGGCTCTCCTTCTATACCGCACGGGCTCACGGCTTCACAGTCTCCCTGACGGTCACAGATCGAAACGATCTCTCACCAACGGTTACGGATCGAAGCGATCTCTCGCTGACGGTTACAGATCGAAGCGATCTCTCGCATTCGGTTACGGATCGAAGCGATCTCTCGCCGACGGTTGCAGATCGAAGCGATCTCTAGCTCACGGTCGCAGATCGACAACGATCTCTCCCTCATGGTCGCAGATCGACAACGATCTCTCAAGTCTCGTCAACGGTCACGGCGTTTTACGAAATTTGTTACACGTTCGAACATTGAATACTAGGAAAGGTAAGGTTGATTGAATTAGCCACCCTTGGATTATTGATTGAATCTGCCGTGGATATTGATAACTCGGTTTAGTATTTGACTTGTAGACATAAATTGAAGTTAACGACTGTGAAGTTGAAGACTCAGTTTTGATTTGAAGACTTTGAAGAGAAGTTGAAGGATATTGAGGAATTAGTCCTTACATTGAATAATTGTATTTTTTAATTTTATGAGGTTGAATGTTGGTTAAGACTTTTTAAGAGTAATTGTTTGATGCTAGAGTACTATTTGGAGTAGTAAGTAATATATTTTTTGTTTGTTTTCATGGTTTAAGTCTAAGATTTAATAATTTTTGTTCAAATAAAAATACCTGTAACAACTAATTGTAATCTGCTAGTCAAAAGGAAGACAAGAAAATATGTCAAAGTCTAAAAAATAAACAAGGAAATATTGCATTAAAAAAAATAAAAGATGACCCGTTTACCCGCAGATTTACCCGGATCATCCGGGTAGGGTATGGGTATAAAAATGGTTACTCGGAAAAAAACGGGTAAATTTTACCCGGACCTGGCAGGATTTTACCCGTACTCGGCGGGTCGACCCGTTTGCCAGGTCTACCCAAATTTCTTGGGATTTATCCCCAAAGTTATCTCTCTTACCTTTCTTCATTTGGGATTTTATCATTATACATTTCCATCCTTTTCAAAAATAGATCCCGAAAATTTCTCTAACTCCATCTATTTCCGTTATCTTCTCCTTGATTTTAGTAAGTTCCTATTTCTAATATTTATCACTACAATACTTCAGAGGAAAAACAAACTGTAAACCTAACAGCTCTCTATTGCTTTCGTGTCTTATCTTCCTTTCAGTCCTTTGTTGATAGTAGAACTCCTACATGATGCTCTTTCCTCCCTCCCCTTTTATTCATTTTAATGCACTATATTTCATATTTTCTCCCATTGCGAGTATTTATGCAATAATAATGTGTCTTTTTTCTTTTCTTTTTTTCCATTTCTAATTTCAAGTTCGACAACTTTAATTACGACTTTAGTTCTGGAGTGATGTTTGGTGGTTTAAACTTTGAGAATTAAAGTATGATCATTTGGCCAAATAGTCATAGTTTTGTCAACATCTTTAAAATTCTTCATACAAGAACATCAAACCTATAGCAATAATAATGTGTTTATATTCAAGTTTTTCTCTTTTCAAGAATCCCTGTTTTCTAATTATTATATACCAATCACACTTGCTAATGTTTTTGTCTCATCTTCAGGGTTTGGGTGAGAACAGAGCGCGTGAAGCAGGTTAGACAAGTTATTTAAATAAAATATTGTTCAATCTTTTGTTCATGATTTTCAATTTATTTGGAATGGAAATAACATTATTCATGACATTTTTATTCTAAATTTAAGAATGGTCCTACATTCTGTTTTCCTTTAAATTTTTAGTTATTTTGACAATTGTGAACTACTGTTCAACTTATTGAGGCTGTGTCGAGCCCGCACATTTTGGTTGCTAAAAGTTGTTTATGTGCACCCACCACCACAACCTTCTGTTGCTAAAGTTATTTATGTGCATTTACTTAGACATGGTGTTGATTTAACTGCATGTATTTGCTACCATCCGACCAAAGGATGTGGGTTGGGACTGAAAATTTTCTTAATATATGTGGTGTTCTTATAACTTCATTCTAATACGATGTTTTGTAACACTTTTTGACATGATGGCGCAATCTATCATATGGTAGTGTACCTCTTAATTACGATGCATTTTCTATAGCTTACTTGCACAATTTTCTCTCATGCAGAATGGACTTAGATTAATTTATTTGGGATATCATTAAACTGATTTTTCTTTAAATATCACTTTAGTTTATTACTTTCAACTTTTGAATCCTTTTACTACCAATATCATATTATATATAGTTAAATTTCCTCCCAACAGTTGATCCATTAGCATTGCATTAACTCAAAATTTTATCACTCAAAATCTTTGCTTATCATTGCCTAACATGATCTCTCATATTTCCCTTGATTTCAGAATTGTAATCACTTCAATAAGCTACTAATTTCTATGAATAATCTTCTAGACTCGCAACCACCCATTTTCAATGACTTAAATTCAATTGCTTCGACTTATGTCTCTCTCTCTTTTTTTTCATATAATATCCAACAAATAATCAGTATCCAAAGAAATACTAGCTTTTCATGTAACTTAAATTTCAAAAAGAAAAAGCCTCATCTTCCTTTAAAGAGTGAACATTTAGTGGTGCTTCTTTGTATATTGGTTTAAGAGCAATATTATAAGACTCTGATCAAGTGATTGAAAAAAACTATTTGCACCCTCTCATGTATCTTTTTACTTTTTTTATTGCTAAAAAGTTATTTTAAAGACAAGTGTAATTTTGTAGCAACAAACATAAGGCGGAGAGAGACTATCGATATATTGTTCATATTTTAGTAATTGTAATATAGTGTTTCGTGTGCAATGCACGTGATCAAAACTAGTACTACTATATATTAAAAGACCAGTTGGCTTGCAACTTGCATCAGTTGCTTAGGTCACTTTGCATTACAGTGACGAGACAAACTTTGCTAAATGATATATATATATAGGGGGCCGATCCACACCCACCGGTGGAGAAATAACAAATTTCTCCACCGAACCGCTGGTAAGACCAGCGGTTGGCCACGTGGGCCAAAAAAGGACGAAAAGGGACAAAAAAGGACGAAAATACTATGATAAATTCATGAAAATATCACGAGAAAATGAAAAACTCGTGAGAAAATGGTGGCAATAATGCCCAACCGCAACTCCTACATGCGGTTGGCATTATTGCCTTCCGTGACCCCACCCCCCACCCGTCACCCCCCTTGCCCCCCACCCCGTGGCCCCCACCCTATGTCCTTTTCCCCCACCCGTGAACCCCCCTTCCCCCACCCGTGAACCCCCTCTTCCCCCACGTGTCATTACCACCCTACCCCCCACCCCCACGTGTCATTCCCCCCTCCCCCTCCCTGCTGTTCACTCACGGTTCTTCTCTTCCTCTCTCACTTTTCTCTCTATAAAATCCCTCCTCCCCGAATCATTTCTTCCACCCTCCTCATTCTCCCTATCTCACCTACATACAAACAAAAAAAATTTACGCTAGAAGATCGGTGGATAACCGCTAGAAGACCGGTGGATTTTTCTTGAAATATATCAAGTTAAAACAAGTAAGTATTTTTCAATTTGTTCTTACCAATTGATTGTTTAAATTGTGTTACGCTTAAGTTGTTCTTACAATAGTCTAAAATTCGTGTTTAGGGCGTCAAAGGGCGTCAAAATTACGTTTTGACAAATCGGGGTATTACATTCGAAAAATTCCAAAATAGCGATTTTTTAGGGCGTCAGAAATAGAATTTTTCACGAATTTATAAAAAATAGCTAGAGCTAGATTTTGCCAAAGTACGAAACAGAGACCCTAGTTATTTTCAAAAGATCTATATCAGGTAAAAATTTCAGATTTTTCCAAAGACTGGAAAGGGGTTAACTGATACACGCAACCTTGTAACTTTGCAGTGTAATTTAAAATATCAAGCCAGCGCGATTTCGCGCAAAACTTTTATGAGAACCCTAGGGTGTTGGGAAGTTCCATTCCCCAGGAATTCGGGCCATTCCGAAGCCGTTAGCTAATTTTTTGGCCGAACGGGCTTTTAAGCGCTCGATCCGGACACCGGTTCGGGATTTTTAGGCGAAAAATCCGTAAAATACTTTTTAGATCAAGAATGAACTCAGGAAGCTTAAAATAGCATTTTAAAGCACTTTTGATATTTTCTGAAGCCAGGGGGTATTTTGGTAATTTGCCACCCCGAGAGGGGTATTTTGGTAATTTTCCCGAAAAAATTTTCCAACGGACTTTTAAGTCCAGAAATGTAAGTAAAACGCCTGAAATGTTATTTTGCAGCTGATTGCGGGGCGTAATTGTCGCTAAAGGTGAAAACTTAATTAGACAGTTTTTTTACGAATTTATAAAAAATAGCTAGAGCTAGATTTTGCCAAAATACAAAACAGAGACCCTAGTTATTTTCAAAAGATCTGTATCAGGTTAAAATTTCAGAGTTTTTCAAAGACTAGAAAGGGGTTAACTGATACGCGCAACCTTGTAACTTTACAGTGTAATTTAAAATATCAAGACAGCACAATTTCGTGCGAAACTTTTATGAGAACCCTAGGGTGTTGGGAAGTTCCATTCCCCAGGAATTCGGACCATTCCGAAGTCGTTAGCTAATTTTTTGGCCGAACGGGCTTTTAAGCGCTCGATCCGGACACCGGTTCGGGATTTTTAGGCGAAAAATCCGTAAAATACTTTTTAAATCAAGAATGAACTCAGGAAGCTTAAAATAGCGTTTTAAAGCAATTTTGATATTTTCTGAAGCCAGGGGGCATTTTGGTAATTTGCCCCCCCGCGAGGGGTGTTTTTGTAATTTTCCCGAAAAAAAGTTTTTCAGTCCAGAAATGTAAGTAAAACACCTGAAAGGTTGTTTTGAAGCTGGTTTGATGGGCGTTAGGGTGACAATGAACCCCCGGGGGCTATTTTGCTAATTTTACGTTACACAAATCTGTGCTTAAAATAACTTTTAGTTCAGGAAAGGGTGTGAGACACCTGAAAAGTTATTTTAAAGAGTGAATTCAGGAAGCTTGTTGTCAGGGGGCATTTTGGTAATTCGCATCCCCGATAGGGGTATTTTCGTAAATTTGCAGCGTTAAGTTTTTCAAAGGATTTCTTAGTCCAGAAATGTAAGCAAAGCACCTGAAAGGTTGTTTTGAAGCTGATTTGGGGCGTTAGGGTGATAATGAACCCCCGGAGGCATTTCGGTAATTTGTCGCTCATCGGGGGCTATTTTGCTAATTTTACATTATACCAAATTTCTCGAAAGACGGTGGTTTAAATAAATTTTATTCTTCTTTTATTTAAATCTATGACTTGTTGAGAATGATATAATTTTTATTTTTTAGATTCCAGTATAAATATGGATGCAACTGGAGGAAATAATTTTTGTGAAGGTTCTGATCCACCTTACGTTGGTCAAGTTTTTCAAGCACTGGACGAAGTTGAAGCATACTATAGAGCATATTCGAAAACGATAGGTTTCGGTATTAGAACTAAGACGACTAGAAAACGGGCGAATACAGATCAAATTTGTGCAAGACTATTTGAGTGTCATAGAGGAGCACCGCATGTAACTCCGGTCGTTCGGATCAGTGACGAAGGGACAACAAGACAAAGAAAACGGGACACATTTCCGGGTACCGGCTGCAAGGCCCATGTGTATGCAGTACACCGAAAAAATGAAAACCATTGGGTTGTCACAGGAGTGGAGTTGAGCCATAATCATCAGTTGATGACCCCCAGTAAGATTGGTCAAATTCATCAACACCGAGAAATAAGCGCGGCACACAGACAACTAATTTTTACAATGGCCGAGGCTAAAATTCCACCTTCTAAGATGATGGGGGTTTTCTCAAGCCAGGCTGGGGGGATTGACAAGTTGAGTTTCAACGAAGTAGACCTTCGAAATGAACTTCGTGCTCAGAGGAGAGAGTCTTTCGGTAAGAGTGATTCTCAAACTACACTTGATCTCTTCAGGTCCCTTCAGAGTGAGAATTCTGGATTTTTTTACAGTCTCCAACTGGATGATGAGAACCGCATTAGTACTATATTTTGGGCGGACCCCCGTTCTAGAGCTGCTTACCAAAATTTTGGGGATGTTGTGACGTTTGACACCACATACCGCACCAATAAGTACTCTATGCCTTTTGCTCCGTTCACCGGGGTGAACCACCACTATCAGTCAATCTTGTTTGGCTTTGCCCTGCTTAGGGATGAGACGGAGGAGTCATTTACGTGGTTATTTGAAACGTGGCTTCAAGCAATGTATCATATTCCTCCAAAGACCATCATCACCGACCAAGATCTGGCAATGAAAAATGCAATCGCTAAGGTCCTTCCAGATACTCACCATGGCCTGTGCACATGGCACATAAGCAACAAATATCCCGAACGGCTTCACCATGTATATGCAAACCATCCGTCATTCAAGACTGACTTTAATACATGTGTGAAGAAATCGTTGACGGTAGACGTGTTCGAGGAGAGGTGGGCCACGTTAATGGATACTTACTATTTGCACAATCACGAATGGTTACAATCGTTGTATGAGATCAAGACACAGTGGGTCGGTGCCTACACCAAGAATTTTTTTGCAGCCGGAATGACTACGACCTCGAGAAGCGAAGCTATGAATTCATTCTTTGATGGGTACGTAGGCCAGTCTTCAAGTATAGCGGAGTTCGTACTAGAGATGCAGAAAGCCGTTGACAGGCAATTGTACCGTGAGAGAGAAGCCGACGCGGCTACAGTTTGCAAAGAAAGAGCTATACTACTTTATTCACCTTTAGAGGCTCATGCGGCTCAAGTCTATACCAAGGAAATGTTTCGACAGTTTCAAGAGGAACTACTAAAGTCGAATCAATATGGCATGACAAAGTTGCACGAGTATTCCACCAGAGACATCAAGGTTTATGCTTTGACAAATGTGACGAACTTCGCCAATCCGTGCTCTTCGTCGGCTCCGAGGACCAGACGACATTTTACCGTAGCAATTTGTAAGGACACTGGGTTGGTTAATTGCAACTGTCAACTGTTTGAGCATAAAGGTATACTTTGTCGACACGCGTTGAGGGTTTTGAGCGCCAAGAATGCTAGTGAAATCCCTCCACCGTATATCTTGGAACGGTGGACGAAGGAAGCCAACAGAGTCCACGGTCACATTCCTTACGTGCCCAATGTTTCAGTTGATTTCGAGCAATCTGAGTCGCTGCGATATAATCACCTTTGTAACATCATGCACGGTTTATCAATGGATGCAGCGTCGACATTTGATGGGTACAGGTATCAAGTTGAAGCAGCCGCACGGGATAAGGCTATGCATGCACAGTTTAGGATGGCATTACCAGAAACTGTGGACACTCCGACTACTCGACCAACTCCAGGCGGTAGATTCAATCGAGCCAAACAGCCAGTCATTGACGGCACTGACCTACAACGTGAGGAGGACGACATTTTTGATCCAATTATTTCTCAAACAAAAGGGCGAAAACGAGCAATACGCATGAAGAATCCGATTGAAGAAGCAACGGGTCAAAAAAAATTACGAAAGTGTGCGTTGTGTAATAAGATGACTGATCATGACAAGAGAAACCATTATAAAGTGTTAGGTATCGAACCTGGCAGTATGGTCGAGGAGGACGATGATGAGGAAGAGTGTTAGGGTTAATGTTTCAGTTGTATAAATTGAACTTTTATAATGTTTAAATTTGTGATTTGGTTTGTGCAATCTTTAATTTGTGATTTGATTTGTGGATTATTGATATTTTTGGTAACTCCGTTTTCGGGCACACTTTAGGCCCCAATTGATAGCTTCCGAAAAAAGTTGTAATTTTTTTTGTCACTTTTTTTCCGCTCATTGCACTTCAGGCACGCTAGTTAGCCCATTTGTAAGACTTTCGGCGAAAAACGAGACACATTAATTTTTGAGTTTTCCTAGGAAGGGCCTATTCGGGCACACTTTAGGCCCCAATTGATAGCTTCCGAAAAAAGTTATAATTTTTTTTGTCACTTTTTTTCCGCTCATTGCACTTCAGGCACGCTAGTTAGCCCATTTGTAAGACTTTCGACGAAAAACGAGACACATTAATTTTTGAGTTTTCCTAGGAAGGGCCTATTCGGGCACACTTTAGGCCCCATTTGATAGCTTCCGAAAAAAGTTGTAATTTTTTTTGTCACTTTTTTTCCGCTCATTGCACTTCAGGCACGCTAGTTAGCCCATTTGTAAGACTTTCGGCGAAAAACGAGACACATTAATTTTTGAGTTTTCCTAGGAAGGGCCTATTCGGGCACACTTTAGGCCCCATTTGATAGCTTCCGAAAAAAGTTGTAATTTTTTTGTCACTTTTTTCCGCTCATTGCACTTCAGGCACGCTAGTTAGCCCATTTGTAAGACTTTCGGCGAAAAACGAGACACATTAATTTTTGAGTTTTCCTAGGAAGGGCCTATTCGGGCACACTTTAGGCCCCATTTGATAGCTTCCGAAAAAGTTGTAATTTTTTTTGTCACTTTTTTTCCGCTCATTGCACTTCAGGCACGCTAGTTAGCCCATTTGTAAGACTTTCGGCGAAAAACGAGACACATTAATTTTTGAGTTTTCCTAGGAAGGGCCTATTCGGGCACACTATAGGCCGCATTTGATAGCTTCCGAAAAAAGTTGAAATTTTTTTTGTCACTTTTTTTTTCGCTCATTGCACCTCATGCACGCTAGTTAGCCCATTTCTATGAATTTCGGCGAAAAGCGAGACGCGTAATTTTTTCGAATGCCGTCATATGAAAGGTATATTCGCGCACATTTTAGCGCCAAATTCATAGCATGCGAAAAATTATGTACATTTCTTTTTGGTACAATTTTTTGTAACATCACAGCAGCTAGCCACGCACGTCAGGATAATGGTAATGAATGCGTCTAGCTTCATTCTTTTTCAGCTCCCAGGCTATCCTATACCTAAACGTCAAGGCATCCTTCCTAGTCCACGAGGAGTGTTTGAGCACTTCCGAGCGAGCAACGTAGTCCATGTACTTGAGGACGTAAATCCCGCAATCGTGACCGTTATATTGCTTTGGTCGGTCCTTTATCATCACGACCGTCCAAGGGTCACCCTGTGGCCGTCCGCATGCTAGCGAGAGGACAGTAGTCTGCATCCAACAATAAAAACGAGAATCAAGCCTATGAGACAAGAACAATATACTATGGGCCAAGGTCAAAAAATAAATACTAACCACTAAAGTGATGTACTCGTTGTACATCTGTGCCAGCAGCTGTCCAGGCTCGTCCTCCCTTAGGCTATCGTATATGTGAACCGTTCTGAACGCTGGATGGAGAACTAATAGGAACCAGTGGTTTGCATGATGACAGGGTATCATGATAAGGTTCGCATCAGCAGCGGGACATTGATAGTCTGCGTTCATCATGCCTAACACGTTTCGACCTGGTTTCCACTTACTCCTACCGCCCCCTCGCCTCCATTCTGTGAATTCTCTCACCGTTAATTCCACAAAATGAGTGGGATACATGAAGCGGTTAAAACGTTGCTCTCTAATCCGGAGCAGTTCTATGTAAGCGTTCATGACAAAATTTGAAAGATCTGTCTCCGGCGCCAACGTTCTGATATCCTCATGACCTAGGAATGTCGCAAGGGGAAAGTCTGCTGAATTGACAGGCTCATGCCCAAAGTAGTGCCGGTCGATCCAAGCCATCTTGTCCGACCTCAATGGCTTCGTCGCTTGTCCTTTGTCCGACCGAAAGCTTGGGCGCGAGGCCTGGATTCCTACTTGGGGAACCTGACTCTGGCACTGAGAGTCGTATGCGTCAGGAGGCAAGCGACTATACGGCTCCCACACCTGACTCTGGGGCTGATAGTCGTACGCGTCAGGAGGAGGGCGACCAGACGGCTCCCACACCTGACTCTGGGGCTGATAGTTGTACGCGTCAGGAAGAGGGCGACCAGACGACTCCCACACCTGACTCTGGGGCTGATAGTCGTACGCTTCAGGACGAGGGCGACTAGACGGCTCCCCTTCGTAACCCCGG
This sequence comes from Escallonia herrerae, assembly GCA_033070095.1. NCBI lineage: Eukaryota > Viridiplantae > Streptophyta > Magnoliopsida > Escalloniales > Escalloniaceae > Escallonia > Escallonia herrerae. The sequence continues at coordinate 3,180 of JAVXUP010001979.1, read as the reverse complement.
TACGCAAGACTAAAGTTTTGAACTTCAGTCTTGTACTTCTCAATGGACCTCTTGAGATTGTCAGGAGCCTGCGCGACAAACCAGTCAAACGACTCCAGCTGCTTGAACACCTCAATGCCCTGGTCAACCTAAAAAACATGCATAGAAAATATGGCTAATCATATTTGACAAATGGTCGATAAGGTGCGCAAATAAATTATCAAACAACACTAGCATGACTTACAATGGCCAATGCCCAGAACTGGTCATAGACCTCACGTGGCGCGTACGATGTCTTCTTCACCTGGGAAGGGCGATTCACCCTCGTGCGCGTCACCCTGAGAAACCACTGTAAGTATTCCTCAGTACTAATGCCGTCGTGCTTCAGCGATACAAGGCTATCATACGTTTCCTGCCAGGTATTCCACTGGTGCACCTCGTCACCCAACAAAATCAAGGCATCAGCCACCTCGAAGTTCGGCCCTCGACCACCCCTGTATGGCCGCATGTCTACAGCGGGTTTTGGTATCCCTTGTGGACAGCCAGCTTGCTTCATAGCTCGATCGGGCATCTGAAACTCACATTCTTCGAAGTGAATGAGCGGCACCCGAACCAAACCTGCCAGCACGTACGACACCGGAAGTTGCCAACACCACTCATCCAACAGATGCATCACCTTGCCATATGGCTGCCACGTCACCTGGGATGCATCTAGTCTCTAGTTCCCCCCGATAGAACTTTAGATGGTGGTGAGGGTCTACCCGTCTCCACCTCCGGTTGGTCGTAGGCCCCCAGGCCCACACCCTAGGCCACGTCTCATCGGAATCTACCAACGGTTGTGGACGACCCATGGGTAGCCTCTCGTAAGACCAAACCTGTGAATGCAAACATTATATGGAATTAGTAATTAATCCCGAATATATTGACTAAGGATCCTACCAAGAAAATAAATGCTCATACCTGTAATAGAGTCAGGCAGGCGGCAATGGACTTGGCACCGTTTCTCGTAGCCTTATGCAGTGCTCGATATAGGTGCGCAAGGACAGCTGAACCCCACGAATAGGAGTATACCTCCTCAAGATCCTCCAAGAACACCATATACTTCGGATGCACCGTGTTTTTCGAATGCGTCGGAAGTAATATAGCTCCAATAATATACAGAAGGAATGCCTTCGTATACGTCACGAAATCTTGAGGAGTGTATTCATCCGGTAGCACGCCGTACTGCTCTCTCAGCCATTTAAGCTTGACGCCGTTTGTTGTAAGCGCTGCCCTTGGAATTCCCGGAAAATACTGCATAGCCATATTCGCTATGGATGCAGACGGCACGTTCAAAGTAACGGGTCTGCCGTGACATGGGATTCCAAGTATAAATCCGACGTCCTCTAACGTAACAGTCATTTCACCAAACCGGAAGTGAAATGAGTTCGTCTCGCTCCTCCATCGTTCAACTAGAGCGGATATAAGGCAATCGTCGTGTCGAGACCATTTCCCGGGATCGGTGAACAGGGTTAAATTTTGACGGTGTAATAGCTGTATTTGTTCCTCGTTTAGTACCCACTCTTCAAGGTGCCTTGTGCTTTGAATTGTTTCCAAAACACCCCTATCGACACCGTCAAATACGTGCCTCGCGACGTGGTCATCGTCATCGTATAGGATTGATGTATCATGAGGTCCAGAGCTGAAATTCATACCTTTAAGAACAAAATATAATTATAAACCAACTTAGCGTCCATAATATCCATAATATTTACATTCCAAAACTATAACTGGATCTTTAACCTAGCTTACCAACACATTAGCAATAGTCATTATTTCAATGTATTAAAACAAATCCTCAATTCCCACCACTCCGAACGCTTAATTACGCTAGTTCCCACTGAATTTAGCGCCAACGTGGTTATATAGCAATATATAGCCCGATGGCCCCTACACCTCCAACACCTCAAAACCGCTTTAAAGTCAAGTTTTTAAATGTATTACGTCAATTATATACCAAATATATCAGGAAAAATTTTAAAGGGGGCAAGTTACCAAAACACCCGCTACTTATGCAAAATATCCCCTGGCAGTCATCGCCGGTGCGTCACAAGGTTCAGAACATCTGGAACAAAATAAGTTTTCGGGTGTCTCACACCCTTTCCTGAACTAAAAGTTATTTTAAGGTATGAATTTTAAGCTGGATCCTTCCTAGCAAAATAGCCCCCGAACATCGGCAAATTACCGAAATGCCCCTGAGCGTTCACTATCACCCCAACGCCCCCGAACCAGCTTCAAAACAACATTTCAGGTGGTTTACTTACATTTCTGGACTAAAAAGTCGTTTGAAAAACTTGGCACGGGAAAATTACCAAAACACCCCTTGGCGCGGGAAAATTACCAAAACACCCCTACGCGCGCCACGTCAGCTTCAAAACAACATTTCAGGTTTTGTAATTATATTTCTGGACTAAAAAGTCCGTCAAAAAACTTAGCACTGTAAAATTACCGAAATACCCCTCTCGGGGCGGCGAATTACCGAAATGCCCCTGGCATAAAAAAATATCAAAAGTGCTTCGAAATGCTACTTGAGGCTTCCTGAATTCATTCTTGACATAAAAAGTATTTTACGGAGGTTTCGCCCAAAAATCGCGAACCGGTGTCCGGATCAAGCGCTTAAAGGGCCGTTCGGCCAAAAAAATAGGTAACGGCTTCGGAATGGCCCGAATTCCTGGGGAATGGAACTTCCCAACATCCTAGGATTCTCATAAAAGTTTCGCGCGAAATCGCGCTAGCTTGATATTTTAAAATACACTGCAGAGTTACAAGGTTCCCCGTATCAGTTAACCCCTTTCCAGTCTTTGGAAAAATCTGAAATTTTTACCTGAGACAGATCCTTTAAGAATAACTAGGGTCTCTTTTTTGTATTTTGGCAAAATCTAGCTCTAGCTATTTTTTATAAATTCGTGAAAAACTGTCTATATTTGGCACCCTAAAAAATCGCTGTTTTGGAATCTATAAATGTAATACGCTGATTTGTATAAACCTAACATTGAATTATAAGGAAATTCAAAATACTTACTTGTTGTGACTTGATGTATTTAAAGAAAAAACTACCGATCTTCTAGCGGTTATCCACCGATCTTCTAGCGTAAAATTTTTTGATTTGTATTGTTGTGGAGATTATGTAGGTGAGATATGAAGTACGAAGGAAGTTGGTAA